>PVJC01007153.1:0-52495 GCA_004026665.1 Murina feae
GCAGACAGCCCTGAGGGCACTCGGCCATGTTTGCAGAGAAGGAGTAACCTAGCAACACGTTTCTGTCGCTAAGCGGCTCACTACTGTTCATGGATGTGCTTGAGCGTAAGGCTCACTACTGTTCATGGATGTGCTTGAGCGTAACAGGAGCCTCTCGAGGCCCAACACGGGTCACTGCAAGCGCTTCTCAGTAACCACGAGGCAGTTTCTTCAAGGGCATCTGTGGACTGACAGTTGCTCACTGACCTTCTCTCCTGCTTGACCAGAAGGACCAGGGTCCCCAGTGGGACCTGCTCGACCTTTGGGGCCTTCGGGGCCATCTTCTCCTCTGGGACCTAATTGACCAACTTCTCCCTGAAACGCAGAGCAACAACGTTTTTGAAACTTAAACTCTGTGGGAGATTGAAGGGCAGAGATTATAGCCTAGAAAGCCGTGTTCTTCACCTCCTGGCCCGTTCTGCTCATGTTTTACCTCTGATGATGAGGCTGGACCGTGTTGGATGTTAATTAACAAACAACTGATCTAGTTTGACACTGGACCACCTACAGAAGCCCGTGCTACTGTGTATTGTATTAAATTAATTTTAATGCATCTGTGTTGCAGGACAAAAGAGAAAGAAAAATAAGAATCAAGATTAGATAATAGTAGGGTGGCAGGAGATGCCAGCCCCCTGATACCACTTTGTTATAACAATTATTTTGAGCTAAAGGCAATTGAGAAGCTGATATATGCAAAAAAGGATGGTAGCCATACCACTGTACACTTGAAACCTATATGGTTTTGTAACCAGTTTCCCTCTAATAAGTTTCATTTTTTTAAAAATCCTCTGCCTGCCCCTTAATTGCCTAAAATAAAGACTTAAATTTGCAAAGGCATCCTTCCTCTCCTTACAACCAGAGAGGACAGGAGCTATTGACCTGGAGCCAGAAGCAGACAGAAGGGGTTTCTACGTTTCTACAACAACACATTTTACGAAAGAGCCACTGGTTTCCCTTTTATGTGCCTTCCAACTACCTGCAGCCCCTGGAACTCAGTCCTCTTCCTGTGTCTTATCACTTCTCTAAAAAATGTATTATTCCTTTTCTAAAATGCTAGATAAGCCAAAGTTCCAACCGCCCCTTTGAGCTACTACTAGTCATCACTGAGTGCTCCCAGCTGTAAACATGAAGCACCAGCTAGCAAACTTCTTATTATCTCTTGTTGATCCCTCTATTGACAGTCTGATTTTCAAGGGCTCCAGCCAGAGAACCCATCAGGAGAGTAGGAAAAAATACTTGTTCCTTTCTGACAATAGCAAGTTTGGAAATCACTGTGTGGAATATTTTTAAAAGTTCTCCATTTTAGACGTGGTTTTCACCTGCAGTAGGTGCTAGGATATGAAAGGTGTAGCCACCATCCTGGGAATAGGCTTTATATGAACTTTAGGGAACCAGAATATTCTCCAGTTTGCCTCTTTTTCAGGGGGATCAGCTACTATTATGTTAGTTATTAAATAAATCTTCCCAATAAAATGTTAATTCACTTTAGATGACTCACATTTCTGTTTGTTTTCTAGATACACATTGCCAGAAAAGGATTTTTTAGTCAAAAATTCAAAACCACCATACAATACAAATTCATACAAGTTGCAGGTATATAGTTTCCAGGCAGCATAGATAACTATATACAACTAAATAGAGAAAAAATCCATTATGTTACTTCTCTCAAGCAATTTTATCATCAATTTTTTTAAATGTCTATAAACAATATGGAAATTTAATAGAATATCTAAAAGACAACCATCTTCACAAAGATTAAAGCACCTAACTTTTATATAAAAACTGAGTAATATCTTATATAATACAAACATTTTTATTTATGCTGTGCTGGTACTTCCAATATTTAAATAACAGAGTATACACATACTCACACTCACACACACTCAAGCACATTCACACACTCACACACATAATTGTATGTACTACCGCAGTGGAAATTTTCTTTTCACTTACCCTGTCACCTTTAAGACCCATGTCACCTTTGAATCCTGGGAATCCATCTTCACCCTAAAAATACAAGTAATAAAGCAGGTGTTTGAATAGAAAATATGGCTAAGTACAGTGTAAATAGTGATAATTAGGGGAAATTCTTCTGAGAAATGTGCATCCTCATTGAAAACCTTCCTCCTCCCTATTCTAACCCTATGCGCAGTGTCCTTCCATTCTCCCATAACTAATAAAAATCATCAAATAATTTCCTAAGCTCATAAAATACATAAATTAATGTTCAAATTTTGGAAATATTTTACAAATGTGTCCATTAAACTTTATCTTACGGGGAATATAACCATTCTCTTATGACATATATTCTGTGCTACTTGAAGGAAAGGTGAATATTTATGTAATTATCACTTAAAAACTTTGGGTTATCAAAAACAATGCCTTTACCCTCCATTTACTAATTTATATCAAAGAATTCTGTATCATGAAATTTTGTAGCTTGAGCTTTAGATAAATGCTTTCTAGCTCAACTTGTTCTCTAATCACCTCTTTTCAGGTGGAGAGTAAGCAAATCAATATTTTCCTTTATCTGTAAACACAGACTACTCACTAACGCATCATATGCACAGGCCAGTGTTGCTAAAATGCAGGCACCCTTTAGCCATGATGGGAGGAATTTTGACTATAAAAATATGTCCTATCATTCTTTAATGAACTCTAAACTTTTAAGAAGCAACATTTGAAAGAAACCCTGTATTTTTAAAAATATAATACTGTAGTAAGAAAACTCAGCACTGACTCTGAGGGATGTCATTCAGTTTCAACATAAGTGTCGAAGGATTTGGGGGGGGGCAGGCTCTACACTTTTATTAAACATTTATATTTTTTAAATTTCAGTGTCCTTTGTCTAAAGATAAAATTAAGCTGTAAGTGCTCTATAGAAGATTCCACATTCTTTCATCCACCTCTGCCTGGTTTTAATCTTTATTTTCTTCACTTTAATATTTCATCGTTATTTAACTCATTCTGGTTTTAACCTTTATTTCCTTCTCCTGAATACTCAGTCTTTCATTCCTCCAGGTTTTAATCTTTATTTCCTTCTCACTAGTTCTTGTGCTGTGCAAACAGTATCGCACAGGGCGTCTTTCTCTTCCCCCGAGTGCTTTTCATGTTCATCTTTTGCACTGAGTTTCAATGTATGAATTTGGGGGATTTCAGTAGAGAAATAAGCTCTCCTCTGTTACGAATGTAATTAAATATTGAACAACCCCTGCACACAATATATTTTCTAAAGGCCAATCTTATGATTTAGAAAAGTTAAATACATGGAAGGAACAAAGGAATGCAGGATTCATTCTGTTTATAACATATCTTGTGTCTGCTCTGTAATCTGGACCTTACTCTAGGTTGTACGAATATATATTTTTTAAGTTTTCAGAATACAAAGTATAAAATTATATTTGCATTGTCTGGGACATAAGAAATCACAATATACTATTTGGCGAACAGAATATGTTAAGTGAATTAACATTTTTGATGTAATGGATATAGTAACTGAAACCACTAAGTAAATTATAATTTACCTTTTCACCTTTAGAGCCCTTGAGACCTCTGACACCATCTGCTCCCTGTGGAATAAATTAGAAAAAATAAATGACTATAATATTTTACACTGAAATGAAGTGACGTGGGGAAAAATAGCATTTACCTTCACTCCTCTGGGGCCGGGATAGCCAATAGGACCTTGGGGGCCAGGTGGACCCTGAAACATACCGATTGTGAATTAAATAAGGATACATTCCAAGTACTGCTTATGTTTAAACAATCTTACCAAATAACCTACAAGAATATGCTGTTTTTCTACTATTGGCATAGATTTCTTGGGTAGTTTAGTCCTAAAGTCAGAAATGATAAACCATGTGACTAGCCCTGCTTATCCCAAACTTATCGTGTCATATATTCACGCTAAAAATAAGATAAATATTGTATGTGAAGTAATGTAATAATTATATAATTAATAACTAATGTTCTAAACCTGAAAAAGATCTGATGTCCTCAGTGGCTACAATAGTCAATTACAGATTAACCAAGAGGATCAATAATTTCTAACCAACGACTTTGTATAAATTTGTAGCGTTCACATCATTAAGACTGTGATCAAAATGATGTCTTTTCCACAGCTGGTTTCATGGCACTGGTCTTCATAAAGGCAATAATATCTTATATATAATACACAATTTCTTCAGGGATGCTGAGCATTTTAATAAGAATCCAAAACTAACAACTCTAAGTAAGAAAGATCCTGCCCTTGCTACTATAACCCAAAATAGTGTTAACACTGAATAAGTTTTATTTAGATGTTTTGGTAATTGTTGCTCTTGCAGTCCATCTCTGCTTCAGGGTTGCCAGAAAGTGGTGACGATGAAGTCTCAGTGACATAAACAACGTAACAATATTCAGTGGTTCTGGTCCAAGTTCACTATCATAATTCATGGTCATTTACTCCACATTTACTACACATGCGGAAGGTGGATTTATTTCTGACCAGGAGAACATTATTCAAAAACAGAAAATGCAGTCTCACAAAATGGCTAATACAAGATTAAAAGTCACCTAATACGTATCTGCTTATTATATCCTAAACAAAAAAAAATTCTAGGAACACACCATATTTAAATGGTAGCAAACATGCTTTTGGAAATGAAGACATGTTTACGGGTGGAGATGAATTAGTCTCTGGTCCTTATTTTCTAACAGTCATGTCCCTAAGCAATCATGCATCACACATGTATCACATATGCATTGCCGAGATGATGAGTGTAGGCATGTCCTCCAGGAGGAGAGGGGAGGGGCATTTCCATGGATGCTTTGTAACATACCAGAGCACCCTTATCTCCAGACTGGCCTTCTTTCCCAGGATGACCCTATATTTAGCAAAAAGATATACTGGTAAGATGTAAAATGAAAGGCAGTGAATTATACTATTACATTTTATTTTCAAAATATTGAGATATTACTTGCTATGTTTCGAGCAAAATGGAACATTTTGCATCAGTGTGCATGGCCTTAAATAACGTTGAAAACTGTGGCATTTGGATGGATGCAAGTTTTGTCAGCGACATAATATATTTGAGAGAGCTTGGGGAAAACACATAAAATGATACATAACAGTATTCATCAGTAATTCAACCCCAGTGTCCATTTGTCTTACATAATTAGTCAGATTTCAATCTGACTTCTAATTTGCATATTGATGAGTTAATCAGACATGCATCTTCACAGGGGAACTAAGGCATGTGGGTGGGACCTTGAAAATACAGCAAGATCATAACTAATACTAACAGTGTCAATAATCAAGTTATTGAAAATTACTAAATGAAAACATGCCGCGCCATCACCATTATAATCAATAAACACGAGTAGAGGCTGAAAGAAAATGTCCCTGAGTGAGAAGCTGTAATAGATAGAGACGGAGGAATATCTGACTTTGGGTGGTGGGCACACAGGGCAATGAGTAGATCCCGTGTCATAGAGATCCACACCTGAAGCCTATATGATCCCATTAACCAAGGTCACCCCAATACCTTTAACTAAACAAAAGAGAAGTTTGAAGAGGGAAAAAGAAGCACCAATAGCAAATTCTTAAGACTAACGACGGTAGAGATTACAGAATTACATTGCTGATTGCTATGCAACAAACACTGCAGTTTTTTTAGAAAGGAGGGACTCCCTGGAGCTAAGGGTACTAAGGGATGGCGAGGAGGCCCGCCGGGAGGGACTCCTGAGAAACGTGTCTTTTGAAAAGGAAGAGAGGATGCAGGTGCTCTCCGTGGAAAGGAGAGATGCTGTGAAGAAAGGTGTAACAGTGGCAAGGCTCAGAGCCTGGGGCAGAAAAGAGCACAGCAGGGCCATGTGAGACTCTGAGCAGGAGGACTGGTTTCTCCCAAGACCACGGCAAACCAGTTGAGGGATTTGCCATGTGGAAGGGACACGGTGAAGGGCGCTGCAGTTCCACGTTTAATTTCTGGCTCAGTCTGCTTGCATTCCTGAACTCGTGAGCCACCTGTCAGGCACACGGGGAGCTGTCTGTGGAGGTAACACCTAGAGGTGCGGGGAGCAGGTAAGGGTTACTCACGGGAGGCCCGTCAGCGCCGGGGAGGCCCGCCAGCCCAGGTTTGCCTTGAGGTCCCTAACCAAACAGAAAGAGCACGTGTTAGTTTCAAAAGTGAAAATGAGGAGAAGGCTGACCTTGTACACAGGAATCTACTACTAATAAAATTCTTGACTTGAGTCACTGGTTTTTATACATAAGCCGCACACACATAAATACTTCTGAACATACGACGCAGAAGAAACGGTACGGAGAGATCATTAAAACCAAACTCAGCAGATGTGAAAAGAAACGTGCTAATTTCGGGCCTGCGTACTGACCCTCAATGTGTCTCTTTAATTTGATTTTTAAACTTATTTTTAAATTTATCTTTATTGACTGGCAGGAGGCAGCTGGTCAATGATTCTCTCTCATCACTGATGTTTCCATCTCCCGCTCCCTCTCCCTTCCTCTCTGAGATAAACAAAAAGATATTTTTTTTAAAGGACAGGATATAGCAGGAATCCTAGGTGGGGGACATAGCTGAGGTGTTTCCATCCGCAGAGTATTCAGGAAAGCCATGGTATTCATGTAGACCAAGCATGTCAAACTCAAAGGCTAACACGGGCCAAATAAATGAGGTGTGCAACCTGCAGCCTGCGAGTTTGACATGCTGGATGTAGACTGAAAGCAAAGAGTTTTACAAGACCTGACTCAAATCTCTATCAAACAACAAAAAGATAAAAGATAACCTTTAACTTGAACAATTTTTATAACTGCAGTTAATAACATCTCATTTAAAACTTTCGATCCCCTTCACTAATGTGCAAAGTCACATTTAGCTGAGTAATTGAACATTATGTAAGAACTATTATGAAACACTGTATTTTCGATGAAAGTATTTTTGAGTGTTACTGAAATTACCTTCTGCTATCAAGGCAGTGGTCTTATTTCTTCAGAACAAAATGTGGAGGTGTAGTGCAGACTACTCCATTAATTATTACAGATGTCATACTCCCATGTATGACAAGGACCCGGTGGGCATCACTGCACGAGTGCTTTGTTGTTGCTACATATTTAAGGGAACACTACAAATATTCAAACTCGTGCATTCGCCCGGGCCTGCAAGCTCAGTTGGTTAGAGTGTTGTTCGCCTACACTACAGCTGTGGGTTCCATCCCTGGACAGGGCACATATAAGAATCAACCAATGAGCGGATCAATAAATGAGACAACAAATCGATGTTCCTCTCTCTCTTTCTTTATCTACCTCCCTTCTTCTCTCTCTCAAACCAATTTAAAAGTTGATTGTGGCATAACTGTAAATTTACTAAAAATCCCTGACTGTGGACTTGAAATGAATGCATGTTTATAGGATGAAATGCTACTCCCATTAAAGCTATTTTTAAAATTGTATGTTCACAGAAATTAAAACTATCTATAAGGGGTAAAGGGATTAGAAAGAGCAGCTGACACGGCTGTGACCACAGGGGACAGAAAGCAGCACTTAGGAACTCCAGCAGAGATGATCAGAAGGAAAAGACATGGCTTTAATTAACGATTCATTCTTGTTTTGATCCCAGGCATTGGGTTATTAACAAGATCATTTGTCATTTATACATTAGAAATGGTGGCAATGATAACGTCACCGTTTTCCCTTAATCAGATCTTGCCACAAACCCTTTGTCACAAGCAAACTTAATTACATTTCTTTAAATAATGAGAATGAAAAGGAGAATCAGAGAGAGAGAGAGAGAGAGAGAGAGAGAACACGGACACACACCAGTGCCGTTCTGAAATTAATACGGCTGAGCGTGTCACGTTTGGAAACTATCCAAATGGAAACCCTGGGAAATTTCCTCACTGTCACTTCAGGGACGTATGAATGACTCCACACTGTACCCTTGTGGTTCAGCCCCAGATTAATTCCTTATGGCTGAGCCCCCGAGGCATCTTATCAATAAGATGCCTCGGGGGCCTAAGGTTGGTGCCCAAACCGCCCGCCAGACCCACCGAGACTCACCTTTTCCCCGGGAGGGCCGATTGGACCTTGCGGGCCCGGGAGACCCTGTAGGGAAAGAATGCATTCCAGGCGTCAGGCTCACGACATCGCAAGAGCACACTTCGTAGGACAGTACATGGCCAGCCCTGTGTCACAGGGAGGGAGGTAGCAACATCTGCCTCTGTCCCCTGCACTCCCCGGAAAGTTCCAGAATGCTCTGTGGGCAAAGGGGGCTCTCAGACCCTCCTGCGGGTGTGGCTGACCTGCAGGCACTCCCTGAGCACCAGTCACTCCGCGTTTCCCTTGCAAGAAAGAGGCCTCGGCACATCTGCTCCACGGTTCTGTTTTTGACTTACTTTTTCCCGTCACCGTTGACATTGACTATGACCTTGCAGGAAGCCCAGGGGGCCGCGCAGTGTCAGACAGTCGCAAACACTTGATGGCGTGGCCCCCGCTACCCCAGGTGCCCACCTGGCCGCATGCGTTGTCTTACCGTGTGTCCACTGTGTTCCCGGGACCGCATGGACACCCTGAAACTGTCCTGTAGCTGCCCGCGTGCATCTCTGACTCCCTGCACCTCTCCACCCAGTCTCCTCACCTCCCTCTCCACTCAAGTTTTTCTTTTTCTTTTTCTCTTTCAAGAGGGAAAGGAATTCTCTTCCCATTCTCACACTGCGGGTTCTGAGCTGGATGTGGAAATTCCGGCCGTGAAAAGGCACCTCCTGGATCGCCCAAAGGACTTGCATGCATGCACATAAGCATAACCAATGCACACAGACATGGGGGGCGGGGGGAGGTCATGAGCAGGAGTGGGGTGTGGGGGGGATGGGGGGGATAAGGACCCATATGTGATACCTTAATCAATACAGACAAAAATAAAAGTTTTAAAAAAAGGCACCTCCTCGCCCCACGATCTCAGAGGGGCTGCCCCGCTCACACTCACCTGCGGCCCGGGGTTCCCCTGCTGACCCGGAGGCCCGGGCTCCCCCTGGGGACCCTGCGTAGGAAGATATGCAGAGACTATAACAGCCATGTCGCATCACAGTTTCCTTATTTTCTCTTCTCAGTTGAAAAACAGCCCCCACATCAAGTCCCGCTACGGACACAGCCTGGGGACTGTCAGGAAGTCTGGCCGCCTGCGGCATCTAAGGGACGTAGCGAATGTTGTAAGAAATCTCTATTGCAGATCGGGCCGCGGCAGGAGTCGGTGAGTCCCGGGATTTGGTAGCAGTGAGTTGCTTTAGGGACACTGTCTACGTACCATGTTGCCTTTCGGTCCTTGAGGGCCGTCTACACCGGCGATGCCCTTCAATGAAAGAACAAGACAGGTGTGGGTGCCCACCAGCTTCCACGCTCCCCGGGGCATCAAGAGGACTGACCTGACCATGGCACCACGCCCTAGGCCAGGGGGCTCAGGTCAGCTCAGGGCTGAATGGGAGCGAGGGGGGAGGGGAGACCTGTGAGCAGGCATCTGCATCCACAGAGGAGGAAACCCGACAGCAGCCCCCACTGTGCGGGACTCTGATAGGAAACATCACGGGAGACAAACTGCAAGGAAGAGCTGCCTGACACGGACGAGCAGCACGGCTGGGTCTTGGAACATAGACTCGTTATTGCTCCTAGGTAAGGATGTCAGGTCGCACGGCAGACGTGGCAGCTTTGTGCTAGCCCTGGCCCCGGCCGGTTAGCTCAGGGGAGCTGCCTGCTGAAGGCCGTCCAGGCTCCCCATCCCAAACCCCACCCGCTGTCCCTAGAGGCCCCACCCCGGCAGCAGTACTCACAGGCTGCCCTACAGGTCCTGGCGTGCCCCGCGGCCCCAGCAAGCCCCGTGGGCCCTACAAGGAAACAAACAGATGAACGAAAGGCACATCCTCCCAAGGAATGCGCTCCACGCAGGCCCCGCCGCGGAAGACCCTGGAATGTAATGCTCAAAGAGACCGTACGCCTCTCTCAGCTCACGGGAACGTGGTGTTTAAGCCTTATTTTCCGTGACCCATCGTCAGTGTTGATACTGACCCGGAAGCCAGAATGGAGTCTCTGCTACAGAAACCATGTATCTTTGTTTCCGTAAATTTCCGTAGGAACCACTTTGCGGTGTTTTTAAAATAAGAAATAGTTTCGGGCTTTAAGTATGTCACTGGTGGGTCACTTCTGACTGGAATGGCAGCACAGAATCGGATTAAACCTTATGTTCCTGCTACACACAGAGACGGGTCCCTGTTCTCATCTGTTTCACATTGGAGTTGAGTCCATCGTGAGAGAGTATCCTCGGAGGGAAAGAAGCTCCGGGAACTATGTGCACAGATGATAGAAACCATTTCCCTGGGATGTTTTAAAAATTATTTTTGCTTCATCTTAATCAACGTTCCTCCTCCTCCTCCCCCCTCCTCCATCTGCTTGGGGTTTCCTCCCTTTGAAAAGTCAACACAATAGTTCGCTGTTTCTCATATTCCCGCGAGCTCTCATGCCTTTGAGTCAACAGGCTCTATGCAGCGGCAAATCGTTTCTATGTAAAAGTCCAGATAAAGCAGGACACAAGACAATCATTTTTTCCCCCCTAAATGGCTCCTTTGCACAAAAAGAGTCATATTATCGTGTTCGGTTTACACAGACATGCCCCTTCACGGGCGGAGGCCTGCCTCCGGTCTGATTCTTTGATGAACTAGCATTGGGTAAAGCTTCCCAGTTCAGTTTTTTCGTTTGTAAAATTCAGTGGAAGAAAACCAGGATCTAGCACACTTTATTCTTTTATCTGGCGTACTGAGCGCTTCATGTTGCCTGTTTTTCTGGTAATAAGCTTCATTTATCCTAAATGCCCAAATAGATTCCAGAGCTATTACTGATGTTAAAAAAAAAAAAAAAAGAAAAGAAGCAAAACAATGAAACAGCAACCAAAACCAGATAAGGCTTTTTGTCTGACAAGATGTTATATTTCACATGTCTTCTCTCCAGTGTCTAAGAACTGATCACAGAAAATGTAGCGCAATGTAGCCGTTAGGTTTTTTTACATAATAATCACCTGGTTAATCAGGTAATTAATAGTCACCCATCGGCAGCCCCCCTCACTATTCCTCCCAAACGGGGTGTAATTTACAAAGAATGGAAGTTGCTTACAGCTTCCCCTGGAAGGCCCCGGGGTCCGATTTCTCCATCTTCCCCCTGTCATGGCACAACGAGTGGGAGGGAAGCACCATTAGACGCTGTGTCATTTCTACGTGGTTCTGTTCTCTTGTGTCTAATTTTAAACATTTCCATAAAAAGTAAAGTGGCATGTACCCTCATTCCGTCTTCGCCGGGAGAGCCGGGAGGGCCTTGGGGACCGCGTTCACCCTAGTAAACCAACACAAATGCGATCGAATATGAAACAAAGTAGACGGTTTGGAGGCGTGTTCTGCAGCTCTCCTACCAAACAAGACAGAGCCCTTTGCTCCAGAGCCCTCCTCAGAGCACCTGGCAGGTAAAAACCATCATTTCACAGGAACTGGTGTCCCCGGATATGCTAGGGAAATGGCCCCTTGATTTTCAAAACAGAAAGGTTTAAATTAAACACTCAAAATAATTTCCAGACGTGGAGTTATTATAAGGTAACGCGTTAAAATGTTATTTTGCTGAAAATTATTGCCAACATGGATACACTCTGGTGATTTTAATTTCCCTTAAAATTTTTCTGCTTCTAAAATAATTCATATTAAATCAGCACAACTCTAGAATACTAAAGGAATTTGGGATTTTTTTTTTAAAGCAAAACTATGTATTTCTCTTGATATGTGGTATGCATACATTATCTTGCTAGACAACCTTCCTTCCTTCTTTCTTTCCTTCCTTCCTTCTTCTTTTCTCTCTTTATTTCCTTCTTTCTTTTTAAAATATATTCTCCAACTTATCTAAAGGTTATGCTACCTTCATTCTTAACTTCTAGAAAAGGAAAATGTAAAAATCCAAAACTAATTTTTTTGAGAGAGAGAGAGAGAGAGAGAGAGAGAGAGAGAGAGAGAGAGAGAGAGACTGGCTGCTTAATACCCCACTAAAAATACCTCCAGGATTGCTATTTACAATGGTGTTCATTTAGCCCTTCCCAATGATAAGCTCCTGCACTGGAGTACAAGGTTATATTATAGCAAAGGAATAGCTGTGGTGTCTGTCTACCAGAACCCTCTCATTTAATGTAATAAAAGAGTGTCCAGTATATTGTTATACTAATAACAGATTGCTTACAAATGTCTCCTTTTGAGTATATTTCTACAAGTGGAAAATGTAAGGCTAAAAGCAAAATTAAGGCAATTATAAGAAAAATGGAAGGCAAAATTAAATCCCTAAATTATTGTTCTTCTATAATTATATTTTCTACATACATGTAAATAAAAATTCCATCTCAACTTATGTTTATATAAAATGAGTATTTTTAAAATCTAAAAACAAAGAACTTATATTAACACTGCATGTGTAATTCTGCCTATCTTTCTTTAAGTATCAAATAGGTGTTGTGACTTACTGGATTTACAAATACCAATTTTCTTCTAATTTCTTAGAGTTTATCAATTCTAAAATATTTCCTAATATTTTTATATTATTTCTATGTAAAAAGTAACAGAATAGTATATCTTACCCTGTGACCTTTGTCACCTGGTAGACCTGGAAGTCCATCAAATCCTCGATCCCCCTATAAAATCATCATCATCATCATCAACATTAACATCATCACCTTCATCATCATATCATCATCCCCATCATCATCTAACATCATCAGCATTACAATCTTCATCATCACCATCACCATCATCACCATCACAATCACCACCATCATCATCATCATCATCATCATCACCACTACCAACATCTTCATCATCATCACATTTTCAGTTTCATTCTGTGGGATAATTTCACTATGAAATAGTCCTTTATATCAAGAAAGGTATTTTAAAACACTACATTTTGAAGGCTGAACTGACATACAGGATCTGAATATATAAACAGCTGAGTTCCTAACCTTGGACCCAGGTTCTCCTGGCATTCCTCTTCCTCCATCAGCACCTGGACGACCCTAATGATGCCAAGAACATGATTAACCAAAAGCTAGTATTTTCCGACGAGCACAGAGGAAAATACGACAGAAGAGCCGATGACGTCAGAACTCCTCGCGATACACACGGAAGCCAGCCTTACCCTTTTGCCAGGCTTCCCCGTTGGACCAGGTGGCCCTTGGACACCGCGAGGACCCTGTACCAAAACACCACAGTTAATTCATTTTCTAAAATTCTTGACCAATAAACTCAATCACATCGACAGACATGGTTTTAGGAGTTTATACCCAATTAACTTTACCTTAATCATTTTCTGAATTGATATCTTTTCCTCTTTATGTCTTAACTGGTTTAACACAAGAAAATCAGTTCTTATGCAAAAGTACAGATACACTAAAAGTGAATCCATTTTTCTAAATGACTTCTTGAAGAAAATAGTCACATTATTTTTTAAGTTTATATAAACATGCACCTTCATTTAAACAAAAGGAACACGGTAATATTTTAAACTTTTAAAAAATCCTTAATTATTCTTTTTTCTCTCTCTCTGTCTCAAAACCTGAGAGTTTTGTATTTCTCTGGACTTAAAACACTCCTAACCCATCCATCTCGTTCCTCTTTTGCTTCTAACACCTTTCCCTTCATTTTTGGTAGTTACTCTCTTAAGCATTCTTTTATTTCATTTATCACACTGGATTCTAATTGCCCATTTTTCACAGTTGCTTCTCCCATTGAGTTAACTGTTGCAGTTTTGAACTAACTGTCTGTTTCTCCCTTATACTCCTCCAGCTCAGTGCCGTGCCTAGCACAGGTTTTTCTCAGTCAGAATGCTGGCGGATGCCTGGCGCTCCCTAATGCAAATTACTGACGGGCACCACGCCATGCCATGCAGAGTGAAGGCTGAGGAAGCTCAATGTGTTTCCTCCTGAATCAGTACAATGCAGTGTTGTATCTACATATGAAGTCTCCTGTGGAGATCGATACACGCGTTTTTTAAAATAAAATTACACAACTAATCATAGATCAAATGCAGTTCCGGTATAAATATTACATAGGCTTTTATATTTAACTAACTATAAATATTTAAAGTTAATTTAAACAGTATGTATGTCATGTGGTAGGAAATGCAGCAAGTTTGAAATGACAACTCTATGATCATTGTAAAATACTGATTATGAAAATCATAGTTAAGGGTGTCTAATACTTAGAGGTTAAGAGAATGCAGCTGTTAAGAAATCATTGCAGAGCGAGGACCCTACCCTGAACCCAGCTGGCAGGCAAGCGGCAATTAACAGCAGGACAAATCTTGTTAAGTTTTCAATGAATATGATCATTTGAATGTGCATCTCCGGAATTAAGGAGTTGAAAACAAAATAAAACACAAAATCCTCGAAACCTTCTGCAGTATTTTCAGAGTCATCTATTTATTTTTTTTTTAAAGAGCTGAGTTTGATCAAAAAGTTCTTAAACTTTGCAAAAGATTAAACTCCTCGGAGTTTCATGCAGCATCATGTCAGTATTTTTACGCAGGTCTCGGTTAAGCCACAAATGCAATACGGACCGAGCATCAGAAAGGACACCGCCACTTTCTGAATCACCCAACTGCCTTTCTCAACCTTCTTTGAACTCATACTCATTGCGCAGTAAGAAAGCTGTGCTGCACCCACATGGGAGGTCCTACTGAGCCACGAGGAGCCATCGATCCCCTTCATCGGCCCTGAGGCCTCTCCAAGGCACTGTGCTGAGTGCAGGAAGCCAGCCTCAGAGGCTGCCCAGTGCGTGACGTCATTGACAGGGGGTCTCGAAAAGATGCAACTGTGGTGATGAGGAACGGACCGGGGGTGTCAGGTGTTGGGGCTGGGGAGCGCATGTGACTGCAAGGTGGTGGCACCCACACATCTTGGGGGTCATGGACCTTCATGATTGCGGTGGTGACGGCAAAGAATATCATAGGTGTTAACATTGAAGGCTACCACCCGCTATTCTGTAAGTGAAATGACTTGAAAAGGAAGAAAACAAAGCAGTCGGTGGCCCCTTGAGAACTCCTCCGCTCCGACCTGAAGTCTCGCTTGCTGGGTACATTAAGAAGCACTCTTCTTAAAGAGGAATGCGTTTAAAAGAATACATGACATTTTATTTCTCTGCTTTTTAGAATAGGTGTATTGCATAATGTGCATGTACTGAGCGACTCTATATATTTATCTTCATTAAAGAAACAATGCTTTTCCTTCGGTGCCAGGTAAGTAGCATCGAAGAGCTTTTACAAATTTCAGCTCTGGGTGTCTCCATTCCTCTGAACTGCCTCAGCTCTAAGCGGCTGAGGAGTCAGCTTCTGTCAAGGTTGCTAAGTGTCTTCGCTGAGGAAATGGACCAGACTTGCTCTCCACAGAAAACACCATGGGCTGCAGGCAGGGCTGCTACCAGCAAAACCAGCATCGTTCTGCCCGGCTTGTACAATCCCAACCAGTTTCCTGTCCTGAGGGGCTAATGCTACAAAGCTCTCTCCCATCTGTTTTATCTTGTTTTCATATTTGTTCAGATTAATCAAGTCAGTGGCAGTCAACTGGCCACTGAGGATTTCCCAGTGAAATGAGTTAGTTCATGTGAGCTTCCAGGCGGTGTCAGGAATTTCTTTCCTCATAAAACAAGTGGCAGGCACTTCCGTTATCCTACTTGGCAACAACAACAAAAGGCACAAATGAAAGAAGCGACATAAATTGTCTTTACCTGCGGACCTGGGTCACCACTCTCCCCTTTGGCCCCCGAAGAGCCAGGCCCCCCCTGGAGAGAAAAGTGAGGATGCAGTCATTTAACTGGGCAGTTCCCTACCCACTCCTGTCCCACCACTGTCGCCTGAGACGACGGAACATCATTCAAAATACACTTCACCCCATCGGTGGGACTGTATGAACAGGGTAGCATTTCCAAGTCCTTTGAGATGCATCTCCTCTCAGACTGTACAGGGTGAGCGCCACTGGAAAGACTATTTTAGGCGTCACCACACAGAAGCCAATTTCGTGAAATCGCGGGGAGCTTGTCCTTAATGTGTGCTCCGCCAGGCCACTGACGGGGACACACAGGCATCACTCATCGTCGCGCTTGCCTGCGTCCTACGGGCATCGCGCTCTTCCTGCATCGGGCGTGCGCTGAGTGCGCTTAGGCAGCAAGGAGGTGGCAAACGGCTCTTGCTTTTACCCTCAGACGTTGACCAGACACTGCACTCTGCAGCAGCAGCACGTCAGGAACAGAGGCAACAATGCCAATGCCTGTTCTTCCCAGACTGGTCTGTGCTTTTCCTACGAGGACAAGTCCTCGTGACACACACCTCGTACCAGCGCGTACAGAATGCGCAAAGTGCAACAAAAGCCTGGCACGCTAACTGGAAAAAACAGAAAACCATTCTATAAAGGTCCTGTGAGTTTTCCACATAAATACTAGGTGCTCCTTTCAAAGGCACTGCACTCACTGGGCCTCTCGCTGGGCCAGCAAGAAAGGATAAAGTAGCCCAGCGGGCGTGGCTCAGTGGCTGAGCATCGACCTATGAACCAGGAGGCCGTGGTTCGGTTTTCAGTCAGAGCACATGGCCCCGATTGTGGGCTCAATCCATCCCCAGTGTGGGGTGTACAGGAAGCAGCCAATCAATGATTCTCTCTCATCATTGATGTTTCTATCTCTTCCTTCTTCTTTGAAATCAAGAAAAATATCTTTAAAAAAAAGGGGGGGGGACACAAAGTAAAACCACCACATTTGGGTGAAACTGCAGCATGCTCTGTGGTTTTGCTGCAATCCTGGTGTGTCAAGGTCACTTCAATAACAAATAAAATAAACCATAAAGACTAGCTGGTTCATCCCCCTAGAAAGGTTTAGAACATTACAACTGAACCTGGTGACAATAGTTTCTTCATGCCATACAAATATACCTTGTGTGTCTAAGGAGTGAAGGGTTCATTTAAATCAAATTCATATTCCACTAATAGTGCATTGACTCAAAGTAGGAAAAATTAAAATGCTGCTGTCTGAACGTGTTAGCTCTCTAGCGCCTCCTGGTGGCTCCAACATGAAATAACTACCCATAGGACACCAGAAAGTCGGCAAGTCAGAAACAGGAACAGTCTGACCTTGAAAGCGACAAGAAGGATGACTTTCAAACATCTAATTAAGAATTCCTCCAACCAAATGTCTTCCAGAGAAGAACTGGGCTCTACATTAAATCTGATTATTAATCACTGAATTGAATGTTAGGGCAGTCGATTTTATTTTAATTAATTTGCTGCATAATGTCCTCTGTATATAAACACTACCTACTCAACAGATTATAATTACTTTGCCCGAACACTTATTCTAAAAATTGTCATGCAATAATGGAGAGTAACAGGACAGGGGAAAAAAAGACATTTTCTACGTTTCCTGTATATTTTATAAGCTAAGCCCTATGTGTCTGTTGGGAAAAAAAAACAATTGAATAAAGAAATTCATTGGCAGAATGTACATATCTGTCATAAAATATTGATGTAGTCTCTATTTCTTTTTAAATTCTTAATGCCTTAATGCATAAAATTTTTTGGACTCTAGCGTTAACAGATATTTGAAAATCTGTAATAATTGGATGTTTTGGAGCGAAGGATAATAGAGAAAATGGTAAAAAAGAAGCAACGTGACTTTTTTCTCTCAATACTTACCTTTACTATTTAAGGAACCTGACACTTCCCATAACAAAGATGTAAGTAGGAAAATTCATTCATCTTGGATGTAACACTGAGAATGCGTACACAGTCGTCAATGTTTTCTTTCTGCCCACATGACGTGACCCTTAATGACTGTTTGGTGTAACAGGAGGTGCCAATTTTCTCTGCTTTTACTGGTTCTTCTCCCCACCGCCCTTACCCACTACAAATCCACTAGGCTTGTGTTTGTCTGGATGATAAGTAGGAAAATTCTTTTGGAAAAGACAGTGTTAGAGGTCCTAGACTAATATTTTTAAAGTAATACATGTCAGTGTTTCCCAAACATTCTTGACTGTAGAAATCAAGCTGGTGGACTCTTTAAAATTATAGTTTGCTGCTTCTGACCCTGAACCTGTATCATCAGAGTCTCAAGTTCAGGGTTCAAGAGCATTTATTTTTAATGACATATACAGGTAACCCTTAGGCGCCCAAATCTGTAAAGCACTAACATGCTTCTGGTTTTCCTTCATCAGGTAAACTGGAGTTCTCATTAAGTAACCATTAAATATTATCACTATTTCTTCCCTTGTTAAGTAGCATGGAAATGGAATCTTCCATGTGAAATTAGCATACTGTGAGAGGTAGAACAGTAAAAATACATGATAACACTTAATGCACATAGAATTATATATAATTTAAATTCTGTGGGACATATTGTCAGAACGTATATTCCACATGAGCTCATAAGAGCATAAAGCCCTTCAAAATATATGCCATATTATGGAATTTCAAGACTGAATTAAGAGAAGTGTAAATACATGTAAAACTATATGACAGACTCTTTAATAAAATACAATAGTAAATCTCTTTTACTCTCATCCTAATAAGAGTAAAAGAGATTAAAGAGAAGATAGTGTTTTTTATTAAACTTGAATAAAATAGTTTTGCTATGTGTCCACTAAGTAAATCCAAGATAAGATTTTCATGTTCAGGTCTATAATTTCTATAAATACTTCTTTCAATAAAGCATATTGAAAGCATATAAAATCATATAAAAGCAGAGTATACGTGATTTTTTTATATTGAAAAACAAATATTTAAAATAGAAATTATTTATTCCATTAATTCTAAAATCAATGAGAACTTGGGTTGCGATCCTACAGTGTGTGTGTTTTTTTCCTAAAGAAAACAATATGGTTTGAAAAAAAATCTGCATTTTGTGGAGTGCTACAATGCTTACCACTTAGTAAGTTTCATAAGATTTGAAGATACTTTAAAAACTATTCGTAATATATTAGCAAGCTAGTAAGGAAAATCAAACACTTATTTTCCAAGAGTCTCTAAAAGACAAAAAATTTCTCCACCATCTGGATCACTGTGTGGAATACTGCAGGCAGTCTCGAGTGTAAGCCAGGTCTCCTGTTTGCTCCTAATACGATGGAATAATTTTCACTGGCCTCAAATACTTTTTCTTTTCTTACGGAAAATTGTGTTTAGCATAAAATCAAGTCTCGAGAATTTAATGTAAAATTGAATTTTAGTAACTCTGAATATTATGCAAGTACATTATATTTACATGTAGAAAAATTAGCATTAGAATATGTGACTATATTTTTCATTGTATTTACTTGATTTGAAAACTTTTCACTGAAACAAAAAAAAAATTCATTTTCATCAAAATTTACAGAGGACTCCATTCTAACAGGTTTTTTGAATGGAAAGGAAACAAAGCATGAGTTGGCATCTATACACCCGAGTTTCACCAGCCAGAGGTATGAACACTGCGTGGACAGAGCTGCCCTTGGAACTGCTATATTAGGGGTTTGAACACACATCATCTCACGGGGGACCTACCACAGGACCTGGTCTTCCGGTTAGACCCATTGGGCCAGGCGGACCCCTCAGCGCAATCTAAAAAATAAAACATATCAACGTCAGGGATGTCCTGTTGGACTCGCATGTTCAACCACAATATTCGCTGGCACAAGCAGCCTCACGGGACAGATGAGCAACACAGGCATGATGGCTCCATGCTAGGCAGAGGCCTGGTTACTGAAGAATCGCTAGTTTCTAGAATGACCTAAATCAGTATCAGACGTTTTTTAAACCTTTGGAGCATATACAACCTTGTATTACCTACTAGTAAGATTTATTCAATAAAAAAGGTTAAAATAGACCTTAGAATAAGGAATGTAGTATCTAGTAGAGCTTTCTACTCTGAGAAGTATACTTTAGACTAATGTATGGACCTCTCTTAAATGTATATGTTCAGTAATCGTCGAAAGGACTTTTAGGTGTTCTAAGCAAACATTTTCTAGCCATTATTGTAGGAAAGACTCTGACAATGAAAGCCAGGTGACAAAATGCAAAATTGATCAAAAGAGTATGGCGATGCACTTCTTTTGACAAGTCTCAAATTTAATGTTATATAGAAAAAATACATTTATTCTGTGAAATCATAGGCATGGGAGATGGATTACATGCATTACTGACACTGAAAATTAGAAATGTGAAATTAGCATACTTGAAAAGCTGGAACAAGTAGAGTACAAAGAATAAATATCTGATAGATGCTAAATTAGTATGGTGTGCAAGTTTTGAATATTAGTGATTCCAAAGGTGAATACTTAGATTATCCAAACAGATTTCAAAAACAATACAGGAATAGAAATAATACGTAAAATCGTATTAGAAAAGTGCACAAGATGAAAATGGTAGGATCTCCAAAGTTTTGCTACTGACTCACCATGAGATTTTTGACAATACACTTCTTAATCCTTGAGATTAAATATCTGAAAAATTGGAATTATAATGCTTGCTACCTATTTCCAAGTAGGTTGCAAGGACTAATAAAATGAGGAATTCAGTGGCCTCATAAAATATTGAAGCTCAAATAATTACCTTAAATTTGTTCAAAGTAATACAACTTACAAGTTAAATTGTAGGAACCATTAACAAATTATTTTCAATATTTTTATATTTGTTTATGGTAAGGTCTAGTAAACAAATATTTAAATTCTTCATTATCTTTATATAGGATGTCACCACATAATGGCATATTTGTAGGTGAACAGACTGGTAAATATGTAAACAAATATTGATAACGAATTTAAACTTACGTTTTCAGATATTTTATACACTCAGATTTATGATGATAAACAATGACATCCCATAGTGATTTACATTACCGAGCAGGTGGGTACCCACAACCATACCAATTCAGGCCTTTATTTCCTTTCTTCTTTAAAAAAAACTATACCATGAATAAAAATATTATATGACTTTCAACTCTTTCCCAGTCCCTTCTTTGATTTACTTATGTACAATTTAATTGCAATAAATCGAATTATTGCCATGGTAGGAAGAAGTGGATGTGAAAGAGAGTGCTAGGTCCAAACCCACCAGTACTCTTCAAAACAAATTTAAAAACGTGTGTGTTATGGTGTGGGTGTTATCACCAGAGTTATCTATGGCAATAGTGCAAGGGCCAGTCATTGAATACTCAATTTAAAAAAAAAAGTAATCCTAGTAGACAAAAGGTACAATCTTAGCATTTTCCCATCTATATTTAATATTAAATATAGTAAGTATTATGTTCAAAATAGTAGCACTCTCCCGATGCATACACACACACACACACACACACACACACACACACACTCACGCATGCACACAATCTAGCACAGAATCGGGTGAGGGCGTATGCGCTGATGCTTCTTACCCGAGCCTGCTGCAGGATCGCCTGGGCCTGTGCTTCCTGAGCAGAGACGACTGGTCCTTTGGAGCCATCGCCGCCGCCATAGCGAAACTGAGCAAAAGCACACAAAAAAACCCCTCAAAATCAGCCTTTGCCACGTAGGTGCCTTACTCACTAGACAAAAGCCGCTCGATTAAAAGGGATTTCACACAAGTCCAAGGTCATGCCATCCTGAATCATGGTGCCAAGATTTCTTTATTTTCTTAGAAAGTCTCCTCCTGCCCATTAGGCACGTTCTCTGGACCATGTTCTGCCACTCGTAGAAGAGGCTAGAAGCTTCTTCCCCCTGGTCAGTTCCGTCCTTTCTGGAAGCTCGATCCTGCGTTTTTCCTGTGCACACATGGTACCCATCTTATCCATCCATTCGTAGAAATTCCAAATGCACCAAGTCGGTGCTGGTCACAGAGCCATGGCTATTTTGTTGAGTAAAACTTTGGAATCACTGTGACCACAGTGGACTCCTTGAGACATGTTTATTTTACCTTTTTCTTTACTAAAAACCAATCCTACTTATATCCCTCCATAAGATCCTAAAGCTTCTTTCAAATTGTAACTTACAATGCAGCATGAGTCACTTTCTCATTACATAATCATTACTTGCAATTGTATTGCCTTTACAGAAAGAAATCATTTTCTCCAGAGAAGTAGGGCGGCATTAAAAGGAACCTCATGGTAAAGCAAATAACTGTTGAGCAATGAATGACACTAGAGAGACACCTGCTTTTAAAAGTATCAACTATTGTTTATATAGTGAAAAACAGTGTATTAATATTATGTTAACACATGACATACAGATTAATTATACAAGCAGGATAAAGCACGATTGGGAATATTAAGGAAAAACTCTAAGCTTTGTTGTCAAAAGTGTAATCAGATTCTAAACTTTAATTCTAAAGTAGAGATCAATATTTACTAGCTGTTATTTTCAGTAAAATTTCTCATAATTTCCAAAGGCTGCTTGATTTTCTACTGCAGAGGACATTTTTAGTTGACCGCTCTGCAATATTGTCTATCAATATTTTTCAGAAACAAGATGACAAATGTGAAGTCCTCTTTATAGCTACCAGAAAGAACATACCGGCAACATCAACATGGTACCGGGAGGACCTGGTAGGCCATCAGCCCCTGGTAGGCCAGGACGTCCTGGGGGACCCTAGAAAGTAAATAAAATCCTCAAAATTAATAAGTGAATGAAATGATCAAATTGATTGCAAACTGAATAACTTTCCATAAGTCTACACTATCTCATGGGCATTTGTCCTTTCCTCCTTGGTTAATCTCCTTTTAGTTAGCATACTTAGGAAGAACTTTATTCCATTATACTAGTTACTTTTATTTTAAGAATGTGCAAAGTTATAGGCTACACAAAGATGGTAAAAAAAACCAAACCCAAAAACAGAGGAATGGAATTTCACATGAAGAGTTTGGGGAGACTAACATAAAAGTTCGTTTTCACTATGTGACCCCGATGTGATGCTCATTATTAGCTCAGACTCTACCTCCAACTAAATGCCCACGGCAGTTCCTGGAAATTTTGTCTGAATTCAAACTGAAGAACTGAGTCTAAAGTTACGGGTTCATGTCAACGTGGAAATCGGTCATAACTTTTCTCACTAATTACCACATAGATAACATGCACATTCTCTACCCTCACTTTTAAAATTATAGCTAGAAAAGCGAACCTAAATGTTGCACGGCATTAAATGTATCACCACCACCCCCACCGCAGTGAGAAGAATAACATGGTAAGCTGGTGGAATGTATTTTAATTTTTAATCTGTGTTATATCCTTTAGTTCTGAGGAGCCACTTCACTTACCCTATCACCAGGGTCGCCGGGGGGTCCAGACGGGCCTTGTAGACCTGGAGGGCCCATAAGACCCTACAGAGAAATAAACCAGCATCTGAGTCAGATTCCTGCTCTCATTAGGATGCAGGCAAATTCATCCGACCAACATCAAAAAGAGCTCATTTATCTTTCATGAATATACAGCTGTCTCTCAAACAATCGCCCTATTTAACTTCCTATGAACAGACGACATATAGGGGCCACTTTGTGGCTTTCTGGACTGTCCCTCCATGGAGCTGCTCTCCCGGCGGAGGCAGATGGTCCAGGGAAACACAGGGAAGGACTCTCCAAGGTCAAGTCCCTGAGGTAGATGTGGGTCCTGGGTCTCAGGGAAGAGATGGTAGACTCCCAGGACTGTACCTCGAAAACATGAGAGCCACATGGGAACATAGGCATCATTTACCCCGGGGGCAGTCTTATATTTTTTTTATGAGTAAAAGTATCTAAAGGCACCAGTATCACATGCTTATTTCCGATGCCGAGATTTTAAATAATCCCGCAAAAGACAGAGGTTGTCAGAACAAAGTCAGATCAGTACAACCACCTGCAGATCAAGACCCAAGGAGTGATTATCAGCCTCCCAGGGAAAGAACGAGAGAAGCTGATGGTCCCTCCATTCAGAAACACAGATAAGGCGCCTACAATCTCAGAATCCGGGGCCATTCATGGAGATGTGTCTACGCCTTTTTCATAAAAATAGCCATGGCTTTTCTCTTACTTACATAACTTTCAGGTAGAGGGTTGAGAATGAGGTTAGAGGCAGAGATATTTAAGCGACAAAAATATTTAAGACAAAAAAAATTTTCCACTGCTCTCAAAAGAACCTCAGAGAGAAGCGGGGGGCGATGGGGGTGGGGGATGGCTGGGAAAAGATCAACCAAAGACCTTGTATGCATATATGCCTAACCCATGGACACAGAGGATAGGGTGGTAGAGGCCTGGGGCGGGGGGTGAGGATGAGCAAGAAGGGGGCAATGGGGGGAAGAGGGGAGCATCTGTAATACAATAAAGGTATGTGTGTGTGTTTTAAAACGAATATCATTTGGATAAGCCAAATCAGAAAGCAATTCAAGGCCCAGGTCCTCTGAACAAAGATTTGCCTCTATAATAAAATACTCAAATTAGTCTGAAATGTACCAACTCAATAATGTAACAGAAATCTTGTATCTGATGATTTAAAAAAATCAAGACAAAAATAATCGTAAAGCATTTCCATACCGCAGGTCCAGCTGGCCCTGGTGGTCCTTCGATGAGCATTCCCTAGAAAAAGGAAAAATAGGCGCTTTTCCAGGGAAAGTGTAACCGCTCGCCTTTACCTGACTGACTCCAAGGAAACATTTTAGGAAGTAAATTCTCCATTCCTACCGCATAAGACCAATCACAAGCACGTCTACATGAGGAAGGGCAGAAACTCAAAATGACGGAAGACAGGGGTCCCTGTCCTCAGAGAATCTATGGACTTGTTAGAACACATGTAAACATCCAGATCGGTACTATGACAAGGGGCACATGCTAAGTGCTGCCAGTAAGAGTAAAACAAAGGCCTGTGACCATGTTAATTCCAGGCGCAACGCAGGGACTGCGATGCTGGTTGCGTGACCGGAAGAATGGAAGGGACACCCAAGCACTTTAATTCAGAAAAGGGGAGAAAAGTCCAGACGAAAGAATCTGCGAAAATAAGAGATAAACTCTTAAGTCCGTAAGAGGATATAGTAAAACCGTTCATGATGCTCCTGCTGGAAACTGTGTTGTCATTTTTGAAAGTTGGTTGTCAATGTTCATAACAAGGGCAAAGCCACTCAGAAAACACCTATTTTCTAAAGCCTTTCGTTGAGCACGCGGGCATGCTTTCTCAGATTTTGGAGAAATAGCGCGGACAGTCAATAATGTCCTTATAGGTGTAGCACGTTCATTTTTATTCACCCACCATCTTTCTTTTAATGTTTATGTCATTGTAATTTCTGAAATGACATGCGTGACCGTGAGGCCAGTGGTTAAACGCACTGCTTCAGTCCTAACGCGGTAGTTTCCCCAAGGTGTTCAGCAGGGAGAACAGTAACACTGCTTTCCAGAAAGAATATATTTCTTACCAATATCTGGAGTAGTAAGAAAATTAACAAAGCTTTAAAGGTCATGTTCGGAGTGAACTGGAGCCTTTTTATTGGGAGGTAAGGAACTGAGTTTTTTTTGTGTGTGTGTTTTTAATCTTCATTTGATTACCTAATGTTATTTGGCTATGAAACTTATGTTTTCATGCTTATTTGTATCTGTGTCAAAAAACATGTCTAATAATGTCCGCTCGGGCTTAAGAGGAGAAATCACTGGCCTGGAAGCTGGAAGAGTTCAAGTCTATTGCTTCACCTTCACACATTCACACCCAAGGGAAGCATTGAAACCCCTCACATCGCAGGTTCTTTGCTTGTAAAATGAGAGAATTAGACTAAGACACATTTCAGCCACATTCAAATTCCAAAATTCCACAACTCTGTATTTTTTTGGTTTACTGAGATTCCACTTGCCAGAAATGGCCTTACCGACTCAGTTACCTGTGACAAATTTTATACACATTCGGACAACAGAATTTTCAATGAACATCGTGAAATAACTACCAACCTTTACAATGTCGTCACACCGGTACTTACAGGTTCAACTACCGCTGGTTCCCCTTTCTGTCCTTTTTCCCCATATCCGCCATGGCCATTTATCTGTTGAGTGAAAAATTCAAGCAGCCTGTCTTTAAGTAAATAAGGCCATTAAGTACTTTTTAAAATATATATATATATACATATATATTTAATGATTTCAGAGAGGAAGGAAGAGGGAGAGAGAGACAGAAACATCAATGATGACAGAGAATCACTGACCAGCTGCCTCCTGCATGCCCCCTACTGGGGATGGAGCCCACAACCCAGGCCTGTGCCCTGACTGGGAATCAAACCGTGACCTCCTGGTTTGTAGGTCGATGCTCAACCATTGAGCCACCCCAGTATTTTTAACAAGGCAATTATCTAAATGTACTTAAAATAACCTATTAAAGTGTGTTTTTTAAATAACAACCTATTCAAGGTTTAAATACTGAAAATATAACATAGGAAAACACAATGAACATTGATACTGAATCCTGAATGAGAATGAACAATTTGCTTCTCAAAGACAGAAAGATAAAGACATCCGCAAACCTTAATGATTGTTGCTAGGCATTAATCGAAAAGTGTCATCAAATTAAAGTTAATAAAATAGAGGCAATGAGTAAGGGGAAAATGGGTGAAGGAGGTCAAAAATTTAAAACAATAACAATATAATAATAAATATGGTGCGTCACTGAGCATCACCAAAACATAGTCTAAAAATCAGGAATTATTATGGCTACTTTTTAGCCGTATCAGTGAAGGGAAAATCTGGATGCAATTCTATTCAAGAAGAGACTTTCAACAAAGACTCCAGCTGCGTGGCCAGAGATGCAACGGGGGCAGGCCCCAGGGGGGAGGGTCCATCAGGATGTCCTAGTTGTGATCCGTGCCCAAAATTCATGTGAGAAGACAAGCTGGATCTTATTTATTTACTTTTCAATGTTTTTATTTATTTTTAGGGAGAGAGGATGGGAGAGGGATAGAGAGATAGAGACATCAATGAGAGAGGAACATCATCGATTGGCTGCCTCCTGCACGGCCCCTACTGGGGATCGAGCCGCAACTGAGGTACATGCCCTTGACCAGAATTGAATTTGGGACCCTGCAGTCCACAGGCTGGTGCGCTATCCACTGAGCAACACTAGCTAAGGCGATAAGCTGTGTTTTTAAACCTGGAAGGACATCAAAACAAACACGGAAACACTCCCAAGCGAATACACCACGACGCGGAGCATAACACAGACTTACGCTGGTTTCTGTGAAATCTGTTTCTGCCGGGACCCCGGGACCAAACTCTTCGTTAGTGGGGCTCGTTTGCTTATCTTCATAGTCTTTATATTCATAAAAATCATATTCGCCTAAATCTCCATCTACCGGAAGGTCAGAGTCCCTGCCGTCTATCTCCTTGTTCTCATACAGTGCATCCTCGGGATTTTTCCTCGGGGCCTCATAATCCTCTCCGGTTAGATATTCTTCGGTAAACACATCTTCCACGGGGCTTGGCTATTGGTTTACGTTGCAGGGAATTGGAGAACATGAAGGTTAGTGTTAGTGAAGCAAGGTAAGCGTTTGCAATCACAGTTCCGTGGGATGTGATGGGGGGGGGGCAGCGGTCCAAGTGCTACTCGAGCGAGTCTGAGCACTATTTCTGCCAGGAATGTGGAAAGAAATAGTTCTGTACATCGGTATGTACAAGGGTACATGGCTTTCAAACATGTTTCGCAATAGTTCCAAGGCAAATATAGTCACATGGGTTCCACATGTGTATTTGCTTGTTCCATTGAACAGAAACTTGTTAGTCAATTTGATATTTATGGTTTAAGATCTGAGTAATCAAATATGCTCATAGGGAAGGATGTGCTTAATTTTCAAATCTCGCAGAACATCCTTATGCAATAGAATTACCTCCAGAAAAGCCATGTAACGCTGACTCTCGATCCCAGAAGGGAACTCTTCACGCCAATACTGAGCCTTATCATTGCGATAGGCAGGCAGAGTATCTGGCGTGTAGGGAAGGTTCAAATCACCAAAGAGTTCTTTAAAGCCAATATAATGTAAAATACAGTCCTCACGATTTAAGACAATCAAATATATCACTGCCAGATCTCAAAGAGTAGAGTATAAATATCCACTGAAAAGTAAAAATTACAGCAATAACACTCCCTTGGAGATACAGAAACATATAAACTTACTGTAATTTTCATTTTCTCACGAGTAATTCCCTAATAAGAATATAAATTTAAATCATATTTATTATGTAATTTTTGGCCATCTTCTGATTTTGGAGAAGTTCAAATTAAATAACTTATTTTGTACTTTCTGAGTTTCATTTTTAAGTAACTTGTTTTCTGTGATACAGTGAGTCTGGATGATAAAGCAATCTTGAATAAATAAGTAGATTACACAAATCATGTGAGTAAAAATGTGGCTGAATTATAGCAACTGTTAACTGAAGGGAAATGTCCAATAACCACAGGTATGTTGTATTTTTAAACAAAAAGGGTCTACAGGGGAGGCACATTCCCCAGCAGATATTACAATGTTCAGAGCTGAGAACTACAAAACGGGAGGAGTTTGGGTAGATAAATACACATCTCGAGTCAAGATACCCATTTTGGGAGACGATTAATTTGGACGAGATGAAACTTATCTGTTCTCAGGCTACAATGCCATTGTTCTAGACTATCTGCATGTGATGCACCACCGAGCTAATTCCCCGCCAAGACGCAGGTGACGTAAATGTTCTAATAACCCCATTACTCAGACATTGTTTACACGAGGGAAGGCGGGTATTTTACAAAGTTAAACGGAATCATACACTCATTTTTGCATGATCAGAATGCACATGGGTTATGAGATTCAGAAAGATTGCTTGATGTGTACCTACGTGTCCTCAAATGTTTTCGTAGAGAAGAAGGGGAAAGGTTAAAATGTGTTATTTTAACCGTAATCAACACTGCATCCCTAACCAGCGTGGAACTGTGAGCAGCGAGGAAGAGCCACGGAGAGGGCACTTGCTCAGGATGCGATGTTATAAAGACGCCCGGGGATGCCCAGGCGGGAGAACTCTAAGTTGTATCCCTGGCGGATACAACCCCCCCTCCTCGTGGGTGCTCCTCGGGGAAGGCTGTGTTGTGAACACGGCTCATCACCACATGCTGAGAAGCCGGCACCCCAGCAGCATCCAGGCGAGTTGAGCAGCCACTGGGTCACATCGACGTGGCCTCTGCACAAAGCCGGGAGCCATGCAGGCCTCACCTGACACTGACTGCTCATGGCCTGTGTTTAGGGGCAGCGAACCGTGTCACTTGTTCCTCTCGCCTCAGCGAGACAATAGAAACCCCACACTTGCAGAGGCTCTCCGGGGGTCCCTCTGGAGTGAGCACCCCAGGGGAACGAGGCCCACCGTCACCCCTGGGCTGAGCCTGCCCCTGCCTGGGCGCATTACCTCGTTGGTGCTGGAGACGCGCCTTGGGGCTTCGGTCTGATAACTCCCCACGGTCCCGTAGCTGTATTCTTGGAAATCTTCCACGATGTTTGCCTGATGAGAGACGCAAGCGACAACGCAATGAGTGGAAATGAGAGGCGATCGCACATCTCCTAGCATCAAGATTCTGACGGGGCGGTCGTATTAGCCGAGGAGGGTCTGTCTAGTGGGGTTAGTCGGCGCGTCATCATCACAGATCGTCCTGCTGCTCCAGGACAGATCTTGATCGCTTTGGCTTTGCTACCTGGGCCCCTAGTCTGGCCGTGGCCGCTGCTCGGTAACTTTTCTTCTTCTTGGATGCAAATCTGTCAGATTTAGGGGGCGGGAACTTGGGGGGTTTTTCCTTCGGGTTAGTGGCCACTGTCCTCGTCTTCTTTTGGAAATGGGATTTCTTCTTCTGGAACGTGCGGCGGGCGAGGGGGGGGAGACGGAATGGAAAACACAAATATAACGTGAGAAGGGAGGCAGGGGGCTGGGTGAGAGGGAGAAGAGGCACCACGGCAGACCGGGCACGGTGCCCTCGGGGCGGTGGCTGCGAAGGAAACGCACCGTTAGTGGCTCGCGGGCCGCAGGGTGACCGGCGGCGGGGCCGCATGCACGGGCGCCACGCGGTGATTACCTCGGTCCGCGCCACGGTCTCCTCGGCCACAGTGGGTGTCTGAGGCGCACTGTGCGCCTCTGTATAGTCTGCGTCCCCATAGTCATAGTCATACTCCAGCACTTCCTCGGGCGCGTACTACATCGCAGAGGGAGAGACAGCAGGCAAGGTGGTTAGCTGCGGGTGACACCACTCGGGAAGGAGGGGTCGTCGTCTTCTTAACGTTTGCTCAGGAGGAAACGTTAAGAGCCCCCCAGGGGGGTCCCGGTCCTTCGGTGTCACTTTGCGCCACACCAAGTATTATACACCGCCCCACACAGCGTATAACAACTCGGGAGTGAGAGGCAGGCCATCTGGGAGCGTGGTGGTGGCTAGGACTGCGAAGGAACGAAAAGGTTTTGAGTATGAATTCAAGCTTTTAATGACTGAATTATTAATTCAGACACAGCCATTATGTGTTTGGACACAGTTGCTGGATATCCGTGGTAATTCTGGTTTGTGAAACTTACGCCGCAAGGTTCCTCCCTAAGAATTTTACAGTAGTAAAATTCAATGGGCGATTTCTTACTTTCTTTAAACTGCGTACATAAAAATAAACAGTAGACTAGGCTTCCCACGAAGGAAAGGGTTTTGGTATTTATTGTGAAATTGGGGGTGAGTGGGGAGGAATACAATACTGGGAATACTAGAAACAATGGAAAGATAAAATTTTAAACTGATTCAGAAATCTCAAATTGGTTACTTATGATCCAAATCAGCATAACTAGTGGAATACTTGTGAAGCATTAAAAGATTCAAAATCTTATCTGTTTATATGTAACACTTCGTTTAAAATGTTAGATATACCGCCTTTGTATCTACCAAAGAGGGGCATACCATTTAGAGACCATAAACCACTATACTGCACTCACACTGTAAATAGCATTTTGTGCTATAAAATTTTATAATGAATTTTTTGTGATATAACGGACTAATTCGGGCAACGGGGGGGGGGGTCCCCTGAAAGCCGAGTCTGTAATATTATAAAGTAGTTTTTCCGAATACATGTTAAAAAATGGGCAAATTAGTTTACCTGTTTTGACTTATGTAGACACGTTTGTGTGATTAAAGTGAGTATGTATGAAAAGTTTACTTTCACGGAAAAGTTGTCTATATGTGTTCCTGTCATTTTAAGTGGATACTGAGGTCTAATAAATGCAGCATTCCCCGTCACCTCATGAGCAGATGTGCACGGCTGGATGTGCACGGCTGGGGCGGACCTGCGCGCACGTGGGTGCATATGCCTGTTCCACCTGCTGCAGAAAGTCCCACCAGGGGACCGATCAGCCAGTAAACACTGGTGATGCGGTGTGATCACGCGCTAATTGTTTGCTGAACGCTGTTTATGGGCAGTGACACTTGGATTTGTTTATGTAGACTACAGTTGTAGGTATATAATATTTAGATACGTTAGTGAAATTACTATCTGTATTTTTTTTCCAACATATGGCCTATTTGCGAAAACGTGTTACAAATAACAGAACCTGTTACTTTAATTATCAACAAATCTTGGTTAAAAGCATTTTTAATTTATCAGGGTGTTAATTTTCACATATGACATATGGACTGGAAATTTTGTCCATTAAATCCAAAGTCCATTACATCGAGATCCACAAAATTGAGGGTTTACTGTATAAAAAAAAGAGTTGGAAAGAACTATGTCCTTAGTAGAAGGATATGCAAGACAATAATGCAAACTGAATGATGAGGAAAATAATGTGTTCACTTTCACAGACAAAATCTCTATCAAACTTGTAAGCTGTAAAGAAGAACAGAGATATTGTGAAGGATATATTCATAACTGGTTTTCATTAAAATAACCAAGTACTTAAGATCATATATAGTATGAAATATTAAACAACAAACTCAACAAGCTAACACTAATATAACCTATGTGCTTTTTAAGTGCTAAATGCAAACTATTTGGAATTTCTTAAGTATTATAGTTAGTAAAATTCCAATTATATCCCAACCAAACCTCTCTTGGCATTTCAACTAATCCTTTTGAATCTGCCCCCAAAGCAACAAGTCCGCAGAGGACTGGGATCACTGTGGCGATACTGCATATTGGGCCATTCCTGAAATACCCTCCCTGGTGACCTCTCCTGGCTGGTGCAGCTGAAGGTCATGTTGAAGTCTAAACATAGAACTCCGGCCTTCTTGACGATTGTCAAAATTCCCACTTGATTAAATTAATAGAAACAGAGTCATAATTTTCTTTCTCTAGCAATATCTTCATTTTCAATGAATAGGCATTGGATGCCTTATAACAAAACTTTAACTAGAATGTGGTAAAATAGAAAAATGTACGTGAATAGCACTGTAGACATTTTTGGTTTTTTATGCCTCTGTAAGTGAGCTAAAATGCCAATTATTTCCAGGAAAGTTAATGTAAGCGTTACTGATAACACGGTTAAGTAAATCAAATAATTTAAGAACTGAATTAGATATATATATGCAGTAGACATCCATGGAGAGTGGATATTATTGAATGAGTCATGCTGAAATAAGAAATATTGGGGTGCTATCATTACTAGCTACTAACTGAGACTAGAACAGCAGCCAAAAAAATCGCCATTCTACTTTGTCTACATTAGGCTTTACTAGAGTTTTATAATTCGGTATGCTTTTCCGAATCATGTGCATCTATAATGAATTATAAAGACAAAAAAGCAATAAAGGCATATAGGGAGAATTTAAATGTGTCTTAAAGCCTGGTATTCAGGCTTTATATATATGAAGATAATAGCTAATGCTATCGTCTATCTATCCACCTACCTACCTACCTTCCTACCTACCTTCCTTCCTACCTATATATCCATCTATAGATAAGCCTTGCCAAAGTAGCTGGCTATCTTCAGAGCATGGATTTCCCCTGAAGGAGTAAACCTTGTCTAACCTCCGTCACACTGTCCTCTGTTTGCACTCTTTCCAATGGGGACCGACCAGACTCCGTTGTGACTGTAATGATGTGGGGAGTGACATGCTCACCACCTTAAGCACTGATGGCATCTCCTTCCTGGAGCTCCTCGGGTCTCCTTGGAAAGCATCGCTGCTTTTGTTCTTATTTTTATCTGCACAACATCCCCCTGATGAGACTTGAGGCTGTGCTGTCTACATGAAGCTTTCCATCTCTGGGGGTCTGAGGATGCCTTAAAGACGGTGAGGAGGGGAGAGCCTATTGTACTCAGCCAGGGGAATCTATGCAGAGGTAAGCAGTGGTGGCAAGACTTCCACATTGTGAGCAGCTGAGCATGAATGACTGTCTGTGAGGAGAGAGGGTCTCCTAGAATGCCATTGAGTCTGTTCTGGCTTCATTTGGTAGAAAATAGTAGCATCAGTAGATACCTGTGCACCTGTGAGAGCTGGACTGTACAATAAATAGTAAATGAATGGAAAGTGAAGGTACTACATTTGGGGAAGTCAATTATTTTTTTTTTAATTTTTAAAAGATTATCTTTGTTTTCTTTTCTTTTTTATCTTTTATCTGTAAGACCATCAATTGCCTACTGGATATAAGGCATTATAGTCTGTGTAATACATGAAGAAAGAACCATATATAGATTTAATATCAAAACCATCATGACTTTGATGGCAGTTATTCTTCCTTTTGCCAGTAGACAGTACTGTGTAGGTTCAAGTAAAATTTAAGTCTGATGATGTTATCACTATATTCAAATCTATTCACATGATGCATTTTTCACTATTGTGCCAAACACATAAAAACTGACTAAAAGTGAATAAGAATTTGTTATTGAGAGGAAACTAACTAGTCTAAATTATAAGTTAGAAAAAGCACAGTTCAGTTAATTTCTAAAAGAAACTGACATATTTATTAATTCAAATTAGAATAATAAATATGAATGTCACAAATTTATTAACATAAGATTAATATAAAGTACAGCACGTATGCTTGATGCTCCGCATTGTACTTTGTTCTCAGTGTCATTAGCAAGAATCATTTGCGTTCCTGTTTTGTATAGGTAGAACATACATCAATTTTTAATGTATTTTTGAAATATATATTATAGTTCAAAATTAATGTAAGAATTGCTTACAGATTTGGTTAACCAGTTTTTCACATGCTAGTATAGAATGGTTACTCATTATTGAAGTATTGGTGTCACTTAGAATTGGAAAACACCAATAGCTGATTTAAATGTTTCATTGTGACATGTTCATCAGGGAAACTAGGAAGAGATGCTGTTACGCATCACCCCAGCAGACTCTCAGCCAGCCTTTGCTGCAGCAATGTGTTATTTTCATCAAATGCTTGTAACAAAAACAAGTTTGAACCCAGTATGATTCTCTCCAGCATTGATTTTTCTCTCTCTCTCTCCCTCTCCTTTCCTCTTTGAAATCAATATATACATATATATACATACACACACACACACACACACATTTGGCATCTAAGAATGTGAAATATATGTATAGACCATTAAAATAGAAAAAGGTTTACTATTTTAAATGAAGGCAAGTATACTTTTAAATGAACTTAAGATAAAAAAGGGATAAAAATTCTTATTTTGATTCAAAAGAACTCAGCTGCCTGGCTAGTAGCATTAAAAACTGGGAATGTCACCTCAAGGTAACATACTAAGAACACATACCTTTATTCTTTAAAAAAAAATCAGAGCCACATCTATTGCTGAAAATAGATAAGCCTTATCTTTCCTAAAACAGGAACAAAGTAAACTTCGTCAATCTTGAACATGCATACTAAGTGTCACCCATTTTAATAAGGGATTGCTGCGTAATCTGCAAGGTATGCAAGCACTAAACCTGAGGGCTAGTTTACCGGTCCTCTTGGGATTCAGAGAAATCTGCTCTAAAGCCCACGAGGAAATAAAAAGCAGGAAGCGGTTGGGTAAACAAGCAAACACAAGCATCCAACCAATTTCTCTTTCCTTTCTCATATTGACCTTCCTGTCAGCTTCTTAAGACTTTTTCCTGTTTTGAAAAAAAAAAATTAATATTAAGTCATGGAAAAGATCATTGCAACAGAAATCGCTACCAGACCTTAAAAGACAATGTAAAAAGTTACATATGTCCAGCATTTCAAAGGTAATGTTCAAAATAACTATTTAAAACTAAAAGATAAGAGTCTTAGCCTGTTCTAAATAAATAGTAAAACTCAAAAGGCAGCACATAGTAATCGTGTACTTAGAAGGGAAGAGAAATGCTTTTGAGCTACTTTCAAGCACAAGGACAGTTTTAATGGTTTTCAACTTCTACCATCTCTTCTAAAATCGAATACTTTCAATTTGAGAAAAGAATAGAAATACATAGTTTTGAGACTAGCCCAAGGCTAGCTTCCAGGTTGCTTACTTTTTGATTTCCAGAAAATTCACATCAACCAATATTCCTGAATGGTCTGGAGAAAGGGTGCACTGTACTGTATTTCTTGTTCTTTGGGATTGTCAAGGCTGACAGAATTGCTCTGAAGATTCTAACTTAGATACGTGTATTTTTGGTCTGAATGAGAACAGAGTCAGATTTCATTGTGATGAATTTTCCTGGGGGGAAAAATTGCTTGGGAGAACGGTTTTACACCTGAGGTTCAAATAATGTGACCTGACATGAATAAAAGTACATGAATAGTTTAATTACCGCAATCAGTTCATACTGCTCTTCATTCCATGGTGATTCACATGAGATTTTGTGCAAGAAAAAGAAGACATCTATCAATGTCGCATAGCCTACCAGAAATAGGAAGAAATTCCCTCACATCTACAAACTTTAGGGTGGCCCTAGTGTCCCTTGCTCATCTGCAGGCATTCCTCAAGGCCTAGGACATGGGGAGTCCACCGAGCTTTCACCCTTATCTTGAAGCAGAGTTCATGACTGATGTGCTAAGGGCAAAAATAGAGCTTTTAGAGATTATCTTTTCTCCCCCTCCAAAAAATGCTATATGCTCATATACACTGTATACAAGGGAGGTGTGTCTATTTTTAAGAAACTGAAGTTACAAGATACTTTAATAAGAGGAAAAAAACGCCAAAAGCCATTTCAAGTCAGTTCTTTCCAGTTATCGAGCACTATTGAATAAAGTGTACTTCTATAAAAACAGAATGCATAGCGATGAGCCTCCAAACTGCAAGGCTGCATCTCTGCCTCTGACGTGAGACACCCTGGCCCCCCTTCTGGTCCTCACCTCATCGACCTGCGGCTCCTGGGCCTGCGCGGCCTTGGGCCCCGAGGAATCGCAGTCTGGGCTGTAATGCTCGCAGTAGTCGTAGGCGGCTTTGGGGTCACTGACGATCAGCAGCTGCTGGATGTCCCCCTGCCCAGAAGGAAACAAGGATGTGGTCAGCCTATTCAGATACACAGAGATCCAGGGCATGGTTCCCACGTGCAGCACACGTCCCACAGGGGGGCAATCTGAGAAAGGGTTATTCACAGTGAATTTTTTTGCATTTCTTAAGGTGCTAGGGGCCTCATGTACAGGATATAAGAATATATTGTGACGTATTTATTCATTTCAGTTCTCTATTGTATGTTTTGAAACTTTATTTGCTATTTTTTCATATCACTTCATATTATCATTATTTTTTTAACCATGTCTTAGGGATTTCTTCCTCAGTACTTCAATTCTTCTTTCGCCCTTTTATTTTTTTCTCTCACGGATGGCATGTTCTTTGGAAGCTTGTTTAGACCAAGTTCATGGACTTTTAAGGCTTCCTCCATGTGAACAGGAGCACACTTTTTGAATAATAAGAATTTTATGTCACAGGGTGGAGGGGCATCAGGATTTTAGAGATGCTTAGGTGGGGCGCAGCCAACAAAAGGTTGGGAGCCACTGATCTAGGGCAAGACTTACTCAAGGTCACGTGTGGTGTATTTCTACATGTCTGAAGAAGAAAAATAACTTACTGCTCATCGTTAAAAACAGTCTTTTAGGACTAAAAGGAAACTCACACTTCTTCTACTACCATTGACACTTGAACAACACAGGTTTGAGCTGCATGGGTCCACTTGTATGTGGGTTTTCTAAAAATAAATATGTTAGAACATTTTTGGAGATTTGTGACAAATTTTAAAAATTCTCAGATGAAACCTTATTTTTCTCAGTAACATTTCCTTTTCTCTTAGTTTATTGTAAGAGTATAGTATACTAGTGACCTGGTGCACGGGTTCATGCACATTGAAAGGGAATTAATTAGAAGGTGGCTGGCAAGGCGGGACTGAATGAGAAGGGCAGGATACACCCTGGGGTGGTGCTGTGGCTCAAAGGGCCATGGCAGGTGGGGTCCCTCAGCCTGGCCTGTGGGGATTAGGCTGAAACCAGCTCTCTGACATACCAAGTGGTCCTGGAGTGCGAGAGGGCACTCCACAAAGTTGCTGTTGTACGGAGTGTGGACCACAAATGCAAGTGTGCAGGAAACCAGATCCGGGGTGATAGCGCCCCAGCAACAACATAACCCATGGCCAAAGGTGGAATTGTGTGGCCCCGTGAGAAATCAGGCTCCCTCTTCTCTGGTTTTGGGGTGCGTCACCTGAGAACCTCCACTGCCAAGTCACTGCAGCTTGGCAGTTCCTGCGTTGAGTGTCTGCCTGCCCTGGTGGTCAGTGTGCATCATAGCAACCAGTCGGATGTTCGGAAGGCCATTCGCATATTAGCCTTTTATATAGAGAGATAATACACCTGACATACACAATATGTGTTAATTTACTGTTTAGATTCTTGGTAAGTCTTCTTGTCTATAGTAAGCTATTAGTAACTAAGCTTTGAGGGAGTCAAAATTATACGCGGATTTTTGAGAGTTCGTGCCCTTAACCCCAGCATTGTTCAAGGGTCAACTGTGTTCTGCTCTTGAAACAATCTGTTTCCACATGGGTCTAATTAAACAGGAAACTAATTTGACATGAATCTCTGGGTCATGACCCTATTAATTATACTAAAGCCCAGAAACATTCTGAGTGAATATGCACTTGACTCAGATTCCAGATGCTGTAGATTTTAGAACAGGAACTGGATTCCCAGAACTCCTGAGGGCATTCTGAATAACTTCAATATTACTCCAGCTTTCTCTGCATTCTGCATTTATTAACGGGTGTTCATTAGGGCCTGATGAAAGGAAAGACATTAAGATGTTAAAGACTCTTAACAATGGGTACTAAGAAATGACCCTCTGTCTCCTATTACTTGCCTGTGTCTCCCCATAGTTTGCTGTCCTGAGTTGCAAATCCTCTGCTATTTCGGAATCAACTCAATCCGGGTAACCAAAGACCTTGTTATTTCATTTTTAAGGTGGACAACACCAACTGATTAATTTAGAGCACTGAAATCCATGACTGAATTATTAGAAATAATCACAAATAACCAAGAGAAATGTGAATACAGAATTCTCCATTAGGCTGTATGAAAAAAAAAATGAGGCCCTCCTGAGCACTGGTCTCATGAAGGATTTCAATCAGAAATCCTGATTCTGGAATTTTCTCCCAGTTTGCCATTAACTAGTTGGAATGATGCAAGTCACTCGTTCTCACTCATCGTTTGTAAAAAGAACACACTGATAGATCATATCTGTGGCCCTCTCCAAGGCTGAAATCTATAATCCCATACAATCCCATACTTAAAGTATAGAAAATATAAGGAACCCAAGTGGAGACCTCCCTGAGATAGAAAAACGTTGCCTATCTCATATACGCATGTGGTATTTTTTAAATCGTGTATTTTTTAAGAGAATTATGGTTTCCTAAGTACTTACTATTCTAGACAAGGCACTTGACTTCATCAGAGGGAACCCTGCCAACCTTTCCGCCATAAGTTTTTATTGCAGGCGGTCCATTTTCAAACACAAGACACACTCCTGAAAAGTCACTGGAAAATGCAGTTAGAAATCTGCTCCCCTCCATCTCCCAGGGCTATTCTGTTAAGCATATGACAGGCTGTGAGACAGTCTGCATCCTGACAGGTGGAGGGGACGGTAAATATTTAGCTTCAATAGTCACAGAAAATTCCACAGCTGGAAAAAGGTGAAGTTACCCAGTAAAACTGGCATCTGGAGCACACCAGGTGTGAAAAGCCACCTTCTCTTCCAATGACCTACAAAGCTTAGAGCTGAGCTGATGCAATTGCCTTGTGTGGGCAGCTGTCTACAGGGTAGTGTCTGCCTGCAGCGAACATGGGTCTAGAGCAAGGCGCATGTAAGGAAAGCTGATGGAACCTACCTACGCTGAGCCGGTTGTGGCGAATGTCATATGCACTGCAAAAGGTTCCTGCCACATTTTTATTAGACCAGTTGTGTAAGTGGTAGCATAGCGTACCCTCCTTTCCAAACTGAAACGGAATGCATGCATTCTAATGATGTTTGGCCTGTTTTCGTGTTTGTTTTTTTTTTCTATACATATACAACAACTCTTTATTTTATTATTTTTTAAATACATTTTTGTTGATTTCAGAGAGGAATGGAGAGGGAGAGAGAGAGAGATAGAAACATCAATGATGAGAGAGAATCATGGATTGGCTGCCTCCTGCATGCCCCACACTGGAAACCGAGCCCGCAACCCAGGCCTTTGCCCTGACTGGGAATTGAACCATGACCTCCTGGTTCAGAGAGGTTGATGCTCAACCACTGAACCACACCAGCCGCCTACACTAACTCTCTATAAGGCTCAACTACTTCTATTTTCTCATAATTACATCACACTATGAGATACACAAGTTAATAAAAACTTAGCTTTTTATGCCTGTGTAAGAAAACACCTTTATTGAAAAAGTGTCCTACAAGACTGGTTTAGTGCTTAAAGGTCACTTGTCCGTGGGTCAATGTGAGGTGTCTGAATTGTCAGATTCAAGACCCCATCTTTCTGTGGGACCCACCAGTGTCTGGATGAAGTCAATTCCTTATGTGGACATCCCCTGAACTGTACAACACAGCAGCTGATTCCTAAGAACTGGCACTGGAAAGCCAGCTAAAGGCTCGAGAGTAAGGTTCCCACACGGCCTCATCCAAGTTATAATGAAACAACTTTTAGGAAACGATGCTGTTCAACAACCTTGCTGTACGTGACGGCCGTAAAACAGCGCCTAGCAACTTGCCTTCATGCAGATCCTAAGTTTAAGGATCCAAATAATCAGTCTATGTCACTTGCCTGGAAAGTACACCATCTCTACCAGATCACAAAGGGACAGCTTCTGGTCTGGGACCCTCTACTTACTCAGCCAATCTCTACCGTTCAATAAATAAAATTCACGCAAATACAAACTTCAGGAAGCAAGGCCCTGTCTGTTTCCTTCTCTAAGCTTCCTCCCTTTCTGGAATAAGCCTGTGTACAGCGAGCTCACGATGAATGGATCCCCAGGCAATGAGTTCATTCTCCACTTCAAAAGCCTCGGTTTCAACCCCTGAAATTCAGAACACTCTTATTTATTTGTTTTGCATTTCCTAGAGCTTCTTTAAAAATTAATATATATTTAAGCAGTTTTTAAAATGTAAAGTGTATATATGTATTAAGTGTAATTATTTCAGTGTGTGAGAGCAATTCAAGGAGAATACACCTCTGAAAGGCAAGTTTCTAGACAATCCATTTGTGGACATTCTAAAAATAAATTCCAAAAGATTGAGATTAAGGAGCCTTAAAGTCATTACTCTATAAGGAAAGGCAATCAGGAAAAAATACATAATCAACGAGAAAGAAAGGTGCATTTAGCTAAGCAGTTTCCAGCATGCGCCACTGTCAAAGCCACTGCCTAACAAAATTCTACAGTATTTCCACACGATGCCCGCTGGAGGCTAAGGCTTCGGTTCCCCTTTGATATCAGAGCTTTGTTAAATGTATGGGGGTCCTGGGAGGAGTTTTTGTTTGTATATTCAGGAACACGACCGCCATTAAATCTTAAACATGGCACAGGCTTCTGAAGGAGCAACTCCCACTGCCAGAAAATTAATTGGAAACTGATGCTTCCTGTCTACCCAGACTTCTGAATTTGCTGGGGCGTTAGTTCTCATCGCAGTTCTTCTCTTCCAACATTCCATCCAGTTAATGATTCCTCTCAAGAATTTTGTGTGGAAAAGGAAAGCTGCCAAGATGCTTAGAATTCTAGTGTAACTGAAAAATGCATCATCGATTGCACAGAAGGAGGGAAACCACGTAATCAGAGACAGAACTGTTACCCACACAGTCCTTATATTTCACCAACACCAGTTTGGGAAATCAACTGTAAGAAAATGGGTAACGTTCCTGTGTTATTAATTCAACAACTATTTACCAGGTATCACAGAAACTGCCTAAAGTTGAATAAAACATGACCACCAAAAGTGCACATTTGTCTTATACCTCTAGTCTATTTTTACTGAAAAATAATTACCAGCAATGGTCTATCCCCCCCGAATAATAAATTTAATAAATTAAATTAAATGTTTGTTATTTTTAACCATTTTTAAATTTTTAATTACAGTTGACTTACAACATTAGTGTCAGATGAACATCCAGTGATTAGACATTATATCACTTACTAAGAGATCATGCTTATAAATCTCGTGGCCATCTGACACCACACATAGTTGTTAGAATATTATTGACCATATTCCCCAGGCTGTGCTTTATATCCCCATGACTATTCTGTAACTACCAATCTATACTTCTAAATCTCTTCACTTTTTTCACCCATCCTCTAAACCCCCTCCCATCGGGCAACCATCAAAATATTCTCTGTATCTATGAGCTTGTTTCTATTCTGGTTTCTTCATTTATTTTGCTTTTTAGGTTTAATTGTTGCTAGATATGTATTAGTGTCATGTCATTGTTCATATTTGGATCTTTCTTCTTCTTCTTCTTCTTCTTATTATTATTATTATTATTATTAATAATTATTATTAAAAAAAGACCCTTTAACATTTCATGAAATTCTGGTTTGGTGGTGATGAACTCCTTTAGCGTTTTCTTGTCTGGGAAGTTCTTTATCTGTCCTTCGATTCCAAATGATAGCTTTGCTGGGTAGAGTAATCTTGGATGTAGGTCATTGCTTTTCAACACTTTGAATATTTCTTGCCAGTCCCTTCTGGCCTGCAAAGTTTCTGTTGAGAAATCAGCTGATAGTCTTATGGGAGGTCCCTTGTAGGTAACTATCTGCTTTTCTCTTGTTGCTCTTAAGATTCTCTCTTTGTTTTTATCCTTTTGCATTTTAATAATGATGTGCTTTGGTGTGGATCTCTTTAGATTCATCTTGTTTGGAACTCTCTACCCTTCCTGGATTTGTAGGACTATTTCCTTCACCAGGGAAGGGAAATTTTCTGTTATTATTTATTTAAGTATGTTTTCAACTCCTAGCTCTTGTAAAAATTGTAGTATACCTGGCCTCTTGTGTCCAGTGTCCATTCTTGACACAGAAGAGTTATACCCCTTGAATTAATAAGTGCTAAAAAGTATGCTTATTCATTCATTTAGACAATAATAAACTTAAGGCACTATTCTACACACTGAGTATATATAGCACAAAGCCCCTGCCTTCTGGGAGCTTAGATTCCAGATGGGGAAAGATAAACTAAGCAAAATTAAAGAGTGTTAAGCACTGTGAAGAATATTATAAAGCATGATAAGCAAGACATATCAGAAACCATGTCTGGGATGTATCATGTAGATACATAGGACTATTTGTACATGCCAGCCATAAGATCCCCTTAGAAATAACTACATATATATTGTCTGAATGGATAAAAAAAAAAACAAGTCCCAGGGAGATTGTCAAAGGGGATAAAAAAACAAGGCCCAACTATATGATGTCTATAAGAAACCTACTTAAAATAGAAAGACATATAGATTAAAAGTACAGGGATGGAGACAGATACACCATGCTATCACTAATCAAAGAAAGTAGGAGCACCTGTATTAATTTTAGTTTGAGTTGACTTCAAAGTACAGAAAATTATCCAGGTTCAACAGAGACATTATATGATGATGAAGAAAAAAAACTGTCCAAGAAAATAGCTACCTTTAATGTGTATGTGCCTAACCCCAGAACATCAAACTATGTCAGGCAAAACCTAAAATAACCCAAGAAAAATTTGATTAATCCAATATTATAGTGGAAGAGTTTAATAACCTACTCCCAGAAGTGGACAGATTCAGCTGCAAAAAATTAGTAAGGGCATAGTTGAACTCAACAACACTATCAATCAAGTGGATATAACTGAATACATAGACTACTTTATCCAACAGCAGCAAATTGCACATTCTTTTCAATCACACATGGAACATTAGCCAAGAAAGACCACATTCTGGTCCATAAAACACACCTTGACAAACTGAAAGAATAAAATCCTACAGGACCTGCACACAGATGTTTCGAGCAGCTGATTTCACAATTCCCAAAATTTGGGAGCAACCAAGATGCTCTTCAGTAGATGACCGAACGAACTGTGTTACAGCCAGAGAGCGGGCTATTATTCATCACTGAAGAGCAAGGAGCTATCAGGCCACGAAGCACATGGAGGAGACATAAATGCATATGACTCAGTGAAAGAAATCAATCTGAAGACTAAAAACTGCAGGATGCCAACTATGTGACATCTTGGAAAAGGCAAAGCTACAGGGACAGTAAAAAGACGAGTGGTTGCCAGAGTTTAGGGTAAGGAGGGATGAAGAGGCAGACCACAGAAGATTTTAAGGACATGAAACTATTTCATAAGACACTATATTGGTGAATGCATGTGCCAAAAGCCATACAATGTACAACAGGAAAACTGTTGTATATCAACACATGATTAAATTAACATAGAATATATACCTATATGTATCGCATACCAGTATTTTAAGCACCTTATATACATCAGCTCATTTTTAACGTAAGTGTGTATGAGGGAGATTCCATTCCCATTTGATGAATAATAAAATTAAAACGTAAAGTAATTACACAGAGAAACATGATTAAGCTAAATGCTGAGACTCCAAATCAGATTTTTCTCATTCCAGAATCAATTCTTATATTCCCTCTGCTACAGTGAAATTATAAAATCCGAATTATGGATCTATATATCCATTTGGGCATTTTCATATAAGCTAATTTGTCATTATTTTACCATTTTTTTCAGTTTTGTTCTTATCTGTTAAATATTTTGTTCCTAAAAGTCTTCAGATTGCAATTCAAATAGGGTCATTTTTAGCATTTTTTGCCAGATTAGTACCATTCCATAAATGCAGGGTAGTATGTAGACAAAATTATATACACTAAACAAATTTGCATCTAAATTGAAAGGACACTATTTCCAAAGAAGTGAAAATAAATTGCTGGTGTTTTTACATGTTCTTCTTCATTACAACTCTTGATCCAACACTAAAACAGTGCATAAATGGTACCACTGTTATCTCCAACAGTTTTAGTTTAATTTCTACACATCACATTCAGTTGCAATGACTCAAAAGTCTAGGTAGGAACCATAATGTAAACCAAAAGAATTGAAAAATAGTTCAGTACATTTTTTTAGGAAAAGATATATTAATACCATATTCAGGTATGCTGAATTAATTTCACAAAAAGAATCAGAAAACTTTATTCTGATTGAAAAAGGTGTGTGTGTTACAAAATTAAATTTAGCCTGTAAAACTGATGTTCAGAAATAGTTTACACTTAAAATAAAACTTTGAGCCCTGGCTGGGTGGCTCAGTTAGTTGGAGTCTCACCCAGTACACCCAGAGTTCACGGGTTTGAGTCCCAATCAAGGCACATACCTAGATTTCAGGTTTGATACCCTGTCAGTGCACAAAGGGGAGGGAACCAATCAATGTCTCTCTCTCTCTACCTCTCCCTCCTCTCTCTTTAAAATTATAGCCATATATATTATATATATATATTTAAAAAAAATTTTTTTAACTCTGCAAGACTAGAAATTACTTTGTTTACAATATCCATTCCTCTAATATGTCAATATGTAATTTTTGTATGCAATCAAAGCATGATACTGAAAGATGTGAGAGTATATGATTATATATTGCCTGGATCAATTTATGATTTCACTTAGTATGATATAATGTGTTAAAATATTGTGTTTAGATTCTAGGGCTTAGATAAAGACCAGTGGAGAATATGCAAAACACATGGAATCCCAAACAAATAATCTGAAAATGTCACCAATATCAATTATTATTAAACTAATAGACACCTGGTTAACAAATTTTGCACGGGTGGGTTCCCTCCACCTGGCTGGTGATTGGGGCCACTCAGGGCCATTTGGCCAGGGGGAGTGACCATGGGAGGCTGGCCAGCTGTGGGAGGTTGGCTGTGGGAGTGTACTGACCACCAGGGGGCAGCTCCTGCATTGAGTGTCTTCCTCCTGGTGGTCAGTGTGTGTCATAGCTACTGGCCGGTTGTCCAGTTGTCTGGTTATAATGGTCACTTAGGCTTTTATATATATAGATTAGAGGCCCAATGCTGCTACAACAAGAGTAGGCCTTCCTTCCCTTGGCTGCCCGCACCAGCATCCCTCTGGCACCCGGGACCCAGGCTTCCCTCTGGCCACCAGCAGGCACCCGGGACCTGGGCTTCCCTCGCAGCCCCGGCTTCACCCGGAAGGACATCCGGTCTAATAAGCATACTACGCTTTTATTATTATAGATGCCACAGGTGAGGTATATAAGCACAGGAATGCAAGATTGACACTCCAAATTTACACTATCTAATATAACAAAAGAATAATATGCAAATTGACCCTCACTCCATTACATCTAAGTCATGCCCACCAACCAAGCCATGCCCACCAGCCAATCAAAGTGGCTGTATGCAAATTAATCCAACCAAGATGACTTAGCCACGGAGCTAGAGCAAACAGGAGGCTTACATTGCACGAGTGATGGGGGAAACTGCCTGCCTAGACTGGCTGGGCCTCTACTCAAGGCAACAAAGTTTCAATTATAAAAGATAAATAAACTCCAGAAACCTGATTCCAGCCAGCCTTACTGGGGCGTTGGGTCAATGGGAGCTGTGGCCAGCCTGCAAACAGCCATCAGCCCCTCATCCAGGCTGGCCAGGCACCCCAGTAGGGACTGAACCCTAAAGGGGCTGTGGGAAGCCTGAAAACGGCCCTCAGCCCTTCACCCAGGCTGGCCACACCCCCATTGGGTGAGGGTCCCCACTAGGGGGGCTGGCCAGCCTGCAAACAGCCATCAGCCCCTCACCCAGGCTGGCCAGGCATGCCAGCATGTGGACATCCCCTGAGGGGTCCCAGACTGCAAGAGGGCACAGGCTGGGCTGAGAGACTCCCCGAGTTCACAAATTTTTGTGCACCGGGCCCCTAGTTCTTTTCATAAAAATACATACTGTGTGTATGTGTGGGTACATAAGTACATGTACATATATGTGATACAGATTCACACATCAACAAAACACAGAGTATCTTCCATGTAAAACTTGTCTATCAACCTGTAATATCTTGCACAGCTTCACTCTGTTCCACTTTGAAAAGTGACTTAGAGACTGTGCACCAACAGCCATCAGAGTAATGAATGATGTCTTAGGTATGCGCCCCGCACGGGGGCCAGGCCCCGGTCTGTTTGTTTGGCTCACGATTGACTAAATGACACAGAAAGCACCAGCTACCAGGTGCAGGGCCTGGAGGGTTAACGGAAGGAATGTGGTGCTCTACCTGGGGAATTATAAGTGGAAGAAAGCTTTCTCCTATGACCTTCACATCATTTTTAAAAAGGTATCTGAACAACATAAAGGCTCCCTTTGCCATTTCTCCTGCGCCTTGGAAACCTTCACAAAGACCCGAGAAAAGCAGAATATCCGACTTGCACATTTTTCTGAATTCCTCTCCCGGAGAAGGAAGTGAGGAAAATGTCCTTTTCTCTAAAGGAAAGAATAGCAGGCACTAAGAGTGGAGCCACGGGCCCTTCCCCGGAGAATAGCTGCCTGTGTTCGCATCACCCAATCTCTGTCAGCGCTTCCCAGGCACTCGGGCCGCCATTGTCCACTCATTCTCTCCACCAACAATGGAAAACATCAGCGCTGCGCCCGCAGGGGACGAAAGTAGGTCACTCTGTGGAGTGGCCAGCCTCACCGTGGGCAGCTCTCGGTGGTGCTGCCATCAGCTCGGTGCGCCTGCCTCAGCCAGAGCCAGCTGGAAGTACAGTCTGATTCATCTTTACCTCAAACACCTCTTCGTCCAGAATCCTCGTGCCGAACACCGTGATCCCGTTGGTGTCCACGATCGCTCGCTCGCTTCTCCCCAGCGGTTTGGTGGTTTTCTTCTTACAGTCTACAATCATGGTCACAGTTTTCTTCTCCACGCTGATGGCGACCCGATGCCACCTGCAAAAGCCCAACAGTCATCCTCGCGTAAGCTCCCCGGACCTGGTTGCTGAGCCATCGTTCACGTTAAAATACGGTTTGGCTCAGTGGATAGAGCCTCAGCCTGCTGACGGAAGGGTCCTGGGTTAGATCCCAGTCAAGGGCACATGCCCGGGTTGCGGGCTCAACTCCTAATAAGGGGCGTGCAGGGGGCAACTGATCAACGATTCTCTCTCATCATTGATGTTTCTCTCTCTCTCTCTCTCACTTCCCCTCTGAAATCAATAAAAATGTATTTAAAAAAAAAATACAGTGCATTTGAAAGTGGGAAAGTGAGCTGAAATGGTGCAAGATGGAGGCTCACTGTTTACCAGGAATGGCGCTAAGTGCCTGGGACACAGGCAGGGCGCTCCGCAGGAGGGATGCTCAGCATCGCTGCTATCCCTGCGGATAAGGAGGTGCCATCCAGGCTTCCCTGTGCCTGGCAACAAAAGCTTCATCTCACTGCGTCCCCCGATGAGGGTATCTGATAAGAGATTGGGGTGGAGGGGTGAGTAATCCTTTCCATGCATGGAAATGCTTTCTTCCAAACAGCGTCTTCTCTCGCAGCCCCCTAAGGCTGGCTGCCAAAGGGTATGTCCTCTCACTGAACGCCAGCTCCACCTGGAGCCCCAGGACATCCTCACGGTAAAACAACGTGCTTCTCTGTCTTTATTCACGTTTATTTCGAGTGCTTTCGTTTTATTTTTCCATTTTAATTTCAAGACGCTTATGGATCACTCCGGTGGGCAGGTGGGCAGGAGCCGAGATGGAGACACAATCTCTCTCTCTCTCTCTTCCCTGGGCTGGCAGGAGGTGGGGACACTGGAAGCAAGCACCATCTGTGTCTGCGCATGTGTGTGGGGTGGGGGGAGGGCTAATTCAGGGCGTGATGACAGGCGGGAGGGGAGAGGTGGCCAGCCCTTTTGGAGATGCGCATGCCCACCTCCTCGTGGAAAACGGTGGGTTTCATTAGCAGGAGCTGGTGCTAACAGAACCACGGGGTGAGGCTCACTAGGTGGTGCAAGCCACGCTGGTTTATATATATTCCTTTTTTTTTTTTTCTCCAAATGAAAAGTGCCAGATTAATATTACAGAAACGTCTAGGATTAGATCCATAAAACTGCAGGAGCCTTCCTAAAATATGACCTGGCAGGGCTCCGGATGAGGACCGAGGATATTTCCACATACACTTCATCTCTGGTCTTTCCACAGCCCCTTCAGCGAGCACAGGCATCTGCTTGGTATTAACTGAGCAAAGATGTACATGGAGGAACCTCTTTGTACTGTGAGGGCGAAATTTACACGTTTGCTCAGATGCCGGCATCCTCACTTCAACCGTTCTCTCACTAGGGGATGTGCTTTTCGTGAACAGAAAATACTTACGATTTCAGTTGTTAGAAGTCATAAGCATTTATTGGAATTAACTGCTCTCTGAGTGAGAGACAAGGCGGATAGCACAGAATTCAGAATTCAGCGTGATTTTCAGAAGAATGGTGTGGCTGCTGGAGAGTTGCCCTTCCATCAGCCCTTTGCTAAAGCTATGGCCTCTTTCTGCCACTTTCCAAATATATGATCTCGTGCAAGGGACCTACGCTTTCTGTTGCCTTATCTGTAAAATGGGTTACTCACATCACTTTCTTCAAAAAGCTGGGGAAATCAACTGTGTATAAAGTGTTTAGAATATCATGTAGCTCATGCCAAGTATTACATAAGGTTTCCTTCCGATGCTCCTCAGTCTGCATGTGATTGGTACAAGGTAAGGAGACCATTCCTCTGCTCAAAAAGTCTACAGTGACTTCCGTCTCTCTCGGAACAGAGCCCAGCGTGCTGGCAACACTGCAATGTGCTAGAGCATCCGGCCCCACGTGGCTGTCCATCCCCACTGTCCGGCTCTGCTGCTGGCAGGCTGCCACCCTGGACCTTGCTTGGACCATCCAGCCACCACTGCATCTGCACCCCCTCCTCCTAGAAGGTCCCGCCTTCCGATCCTCAGCGTGACTTGCCCATCTCCTTCACAAGTCTCTGTCTTAGTGAGGTTGGGCCTGAGCCACTCCTTAAAATGCACCTCTTCCCCCACCCCTAAACTCTCCCCTGCTCATTTCTCTCTCCCAGGTACCACCACCTGACATACTATTTATTAGCCATGTTTTATGGTTCATTGTTTGCCTGCCCAGACTGTACACTACGCCAGACTGGATATGTTATCGTGTTCTCCATGTCTCTCTCGCCGGCCTGTAGAAAGCTGTATCATGCCTTTCCACACTTGCTGGATTCATCCAGCGAGAGAACTGCTTTGGGCTGAGAACCCTGGGTCATGGTGTCACTCACTTCCCGTCGGCGAGGTTGACCGTGCGGAACAGGGGGTAGTCTTCGGGGGCGGGCTTCCCCAGGTGGTCCTCAAACAGGAAGACGGGCGACCTCCCGACCTCCACGCCAATTTGCTGAATGCCGTGCTCATTGTAGATGGACAAAAGGAAAGACTGAATTCCTTTCTTGGGTTTTACCGTAAATAATATTGAAAAATCTTCTGGGAAAGTTCCTCCTGAGAAGAAAAGTCCAGAGAGTCAGATTCTGAATTCCCAAATGGCTCCTGGGTCACCCCACTATTTTGCAACTTTCTGCGCAGCTTTGGGAAGTCACCTAAGTTCAGCCCATAACAACGCAGGTTTAAAAGCAAACAGAGGGGGCCGTGGCCAGGTGGTCTGGCTGGTTAGAGCATCGCCCTGATATACCAAGGCTGTGGGTTCCACCCCAGGTCAGGGCACATAGGGGAATCGGCCCATGAATGCATAAGTAAATCAACAAATCCATGCTTTTTCCTCTCTCTCTCTCTCTCTCTCTCTCTCTCTCTCTCTCTCTCTCTCTCTCTCTCTCATCAATTTAAAACATTAAAAGCAAATAGAGAAGAATCTCTATTTAGATTTTTCTGCAATAGTTGTCTAAGCTATATCAAGTTTAAAGCCACTCATTCAAAGCACAGTTATTAAATAAAAAGTTAGGAAGTAAGATCATGATGCCAAGTACAATGTCAAGCACAGTGGGCACTTTTAAAAGCACCTAAGTCCCATGTTTGGTGCCAGGTCTGTATTTGCTGCCTGCGCCTCATCTGAGGCCATCCATCGTCTCTCTAATGAGGCAGGGCACCAACACAGTGTAAATATCTTTTCTCAGTCATCCTTTTGAAAGCTAGAGTATCTGATCAGCTTTCCCGACCAAACAGTGCAGTTCCACTAATAAAAAAAGCTTATGGCATTATAAACCAGAACTGTTGTTACTTGGCCGGTTTGATGGTAAATTCAAGAGGGCAGACTATCTCCTCCCCTCCCCCACCATCATATCCCAAATACCCTGCCGGGGGGAGATATGTGTCAGTGCTCAGAAAGCATTTAGTCAATGAATATATTAGTTAAATGAACAGCATAAATATATGTCAGACAGTTAAGCAAAGAAAATGTATATGAAATAAAGTCTACACAGAGAAAGGGGAATTTTAGGAAATAACACATTTATATCAGACTTAAAAAATTACAACAATGTAATCATCCAATCTGTACAGCAGTACCTGTGAATACTGTTGTTTTCTAACTACACTAATGAGTAAAAGCTGTTAATTATAAAGGTATTTCCCAATTTAAAATAGAGAAATAACCTTAAAAATTATTGTTAAAAGAGAAAATATAGTTATCTAAGAAATCAGGACTTAATGTCAGTCTAACCTAGGCAACCCATCTTAGTCTCTCCCTAGAAGATGCTAATTAAAACTGTTCAAAATTCATGTAACATTATATTTAAAATCATTTTTCTTGGGGAAAAAAAAAAAAAAAAAATATATATATATATATATATATATATATATATATATATGGAAGAAAACGTTTGTACAAGAAAAAATTTAAAAATTAAAAAAATATAAAACTGTTCAAAGTTGTTCGCAACTGACTCTCTATGCCAGAGAGAATTCCCTACGAATGTAGTTCAACAACAGAACTGAAACCACCGAGCAGGTGAACGTGTACACGGGTGGGCATGGAAGGTGCCATTGCTCCGTTCTCCTCAATAAGGAAATCCTGCGTGATTCTACGCAAAAGCGAGCTACACAGAATGTTGGCTTCAAGTTTTGTCATCTTGAAATAAAATAGCTTTATTAGGTTTTCTCATAAGCATACCTTCTGTGAATGAGCTGAGTTAAACTTGGCAATTACTAAATCCTTTTGAGTCCAGCCGGCGTGGCTCAAGAGGTGGAGTGTTAGCTTATGAACCAGGAGGTCACAGTTCAATTCCTTGTTGGGAGCACATGCCCAGGTTGCAGGCTCGATTCCCAGTAGGGGGCGTGCAGGAGTCAGCCAAGCAATGATTTTTTTCTCTCTCTCATCATTGATGTTTCCCTTCTCTCTCTCTCTCTCTCTCTCTCTCTCTCTCCCTCCTTCCCTCCCTCCCTCCCTCGCTCCCTCCCTCTCCCTTCCTCTCTGAAATCAATAAAAATGTAAATTTAAAATCATTATTTTCCTTGTTGCCTTGGTGACCACCATCTATTTGCTGTCTGATATATAAAAATGATATCTTCCCCACCATAACTGTGCATTATAAAGTAGGATAAGAAGAAATAGTGAGAAGTAACATAGTGGTAGCCATAGCAATGCAGGGAACTTACCCGAAAAGAGCTGTTTGGTCGGGGCGCTGAGCTGGGCCTGCTTTGAAACTCTGTAAGCAGTATCCGACCCTTTCGAATTCTTTCTGTTTGTGCAAAAGCCCGTTGTTTTTGATATTCCCTCTGGAGAATTGTGAAAATCTAGAGCTTTTAGTACATCAACTGGAGCAGCTGAAAAATAAGGCAAAAATAAGAAAAATGTAATTGAACAAAACAACCGAATATGAAAATGAGTATTTATTTTTTAACAGAGGAAACTGTTTGCGGTTCCACCTACAAAACCTGTTTATCACCTGTCCTGCTTCCCTAACGTTTGGGTGGGGAGCTAAGGAGTGGGGCGGCAGGTAAAGTATAAAGAAAACATCCCCAAATGCAAAAGATCTCTACGCAGGAACCAAAGATGCCAGAGCAAAGCAGAATATTTACTTTTATATAAATACTAGGGGCCCGGTGCACA
>PVJC01007154.1:0-52506 GCA_004026665.1 Murina feae
GAAGGAATGGGGGAGGGAGCAAAGCAGGTCAGAGGGAGGAAGTGAAGAAAAAAATTAAGGTGGGAAGGAAGGAAAAGGGGAGAGTGGGCAGGGATAAAGATAAAGGAAAGAAGGAATGTGGGAAGGGAAGGAGGGTAGTAGAAAAATGGGAAGAATGATGATGGAACAGAAGTAGGAAATAAGGAGGAAAGAAAAGTTTATAAATGATGGGTCAGTAGGAAAAGTGTTACATAAAGGAGAAAAATTGTGTGAGAGGAAGAAGCCAATAAGGAAGTCAAATACAATTGTGCGTGAAGGGGATAAGATTAAAAAAGAAAGTTAATAGGGGTGACCAGGCCGGGAGGGGAGGGCAGTTGGGATCAAGCAGGCAGGCAGAGTGGTTAGGGCAGGTGGGCAGGTTAGTGGTTAAGAACCAGAGGTCCTGGATTGTGAGGGTCCCCAAGAACTCCATATTGGAGAGGGTGCAGGTCGGGCTGAGGGACCGCCCCTCCCTGCCCCCGTGCATGAATTTCATGCACCGGGCCCCTAGTTGGTATATAATTCCATTAGTATAAGCTTTCAGGCAACTGTAGTTCTAAAAAGGACCAATAATTGGTTGTGGCACTTCCTGCCTTGAGCTTATTCATGGGCCTTGTGGAGATGGTGTCCTCTCCCTCCCACAGAACCAATCCCCGCAGGGTTTGTGCATCAGAGGAGGTTCAGAAAGTCTCATGTGAACTTTCAAAGTGTAATGTAGTTGGATGGACATATGATTTGGAATCAGACACAACACCATTTAAATCCTGGCTGTGCTATTTCATAACTGGGTGTCTTACAATGATTATTTTATATGACTTTTCCTGTAAAGTAAAAATAATCGTTTTATATACCTTCCAAGGTTCTTATAAAGATGAAACAGGATGGATACAAATAAATAAGTGGTTATTATAAAAATGTGAAAAAAACATATTCGCTCAAAAATACATAAAACTAACTTAATCGGAGTTTACTTCTTTATGTGATAAAGGCAGTTACAACAAAGAAAACGAATGGGCTTGTAAGGATTGTATTATTATACTAAAGGTCTAGTGTGCGCTGGGGGGAGGGGTCTCTCAGCCCAGCTGCGCCCTCTGGCAGTCTAGGGGCCCTCAGGTAATGTCTGACCCCCTAGGAGGCCTGAGAAGCTCCCACCACCACTGCTGCGCTTGCCAGCCCTGAGCACGGATTCTGGCTGAGCAGCGCTCCTCCAGTGGGAGCGCACTGACCACCAGGGGACAGCCCCTGACTTGAGCCTTGATAGTCAGAGCATGGTATAGCGACCTGTCATTCACTGTTTGGTCTATTTGCATATTAGCCTTTTATTATACAGGATATATCTGTAATGTGTGTAGATTATGTATAACAATGTCACACACTAATATGCCAATGAATTGAACACAAAAACCCATGCACAAACTTGTACACATAAGAGCATTTAATATACATTTTTTCTTTAGTTTTTTTTTTTGTGTGGGATGGGTAGTAACCTCTATCCACTTCTCACACCATAATCCTCAGCTACCATGTGAGTCCCACCATGCTTTTCTGCTCTGCTTCCTGTAGCACTTACAAACTCCATCTCAACAGGGATTCATCAGACTTTAGATAGAATTTCAAACTTAGGGTAAAATGGCAAAATAGCATGGTGAATTCCCATAATCCTTTTCCTGAAATTTACTAGGCATTAAGGTTTTTCACAGTTTGCCGGTCATTCTCTCTGTGTCGGAAACATTTGAGAGTAATTTGGAGAGGACATGACCCTTTCTCCGAAACATCAGTGTGTATTTACTAAGAACAAGAACAAAGGTTTTCTCTGGTAGTTTCCTGTAAATTGCTGCCTGCGAACAGGCTCAGTTAGACACTTGTTTTAGAGGGGTGTGTGTGTGTGGGGGGTGGGTACTCACCTGCTTTAACCTGCATATTCCTGCCCACCCGGGTTCAGCTCTCAATGAGGTTCTCTGGGGGTAGGATCAGGAATCAGCACATTTTCAATCTGGGATGCACAAGGCTTTTAGCATAAAATGTTCAAAGTAACTATTTTACAGCTTAAAACCATATATACAACACTAGTGGCCTGATGACCAAAATTAGTGCATGGGGAGGAGGGTGTCCCTCAGCCTAGCCTGCACACTCTCCAATCTGGGACCCTTGGACCTAAACTGGCAGTTGGACATCCCTCTCACAATCTGGGAGGGCTGGCTCCTAACTGCTCACCTGCCTGCCTGCCTCATCACCGCTGACCACTCTGTGTGCTGGCCTGATCACCCCCAACTGCCCTCCCCTGCTGGCCCAATTGCCCCTAACTGCCTCTGCCTCAGCTTTGCAAGGAAGGACATCCGGAAAGTCTCCTGATCTAATTAGCAAATTACCCCCTCCCTTTTTTTTTAGTATAGATAGGGAAGGTAACAGTGGAAGGCAATACTGATGAGAAAGAAGCCAAATTATTGCACAAAATGTACATGAAAATGGCTGAGTTTAATGTTACATGGAAAGCTTTCTGTTAAAATACTCTTTTTTAAAATTGTGGCTTAGGGTTGAGTTTCAGTTTGAGAAGATGTAAGAGCTGTGAAATAGAGGTGAAAGTGCTGTGGTGAGGGCTGCAGACCAATATAAATGCGTTTAATGTCACAGAACTATACCCTTAAACATGGTGAAATGAAAATGTTTTTAATATCACCAAAATTAAATGTATGCTGCAGCCAACAGAGTAGAAGCCTTAAACAAATTAATCCACGCAACATAGTAGGAAATGTTACACCTTTTGCATACTTTTATTTTCACGGTCATTCTTGCACCCTGGGATACAAGAAGTGTTTTTTCCCAGCAGCTATCATTGCTGGGGTGGATTTCGTGACCTTCCCTCTGTTGTCTGGGAGTGCGTAAAGCACCGTTACACTGTGCCCCTGCCAGGTTTCGCCACGTCTGCCAGGATAGAGGGAGGAAAATGGGCCTTGTCTGCCATGTACAGTGTTAAGTTGGATTTAGGGCCCTTCAGGAGCTCTGGGGTTAGATTGTTTTCGAAATGAAAGCACCATCTGTGAGAGCTGTCCGTGGGTCCCGCGGAATGCCTCTACTCATTCCAGGAAAGTTTGGCTCCGATGCACTCACTGGGGTTGCCGAGGGAGATTTCACAATGCCTCCTGCTTCCCTCCACGTCTTTCAACAATAAGGGTTTCTTCTTGTGCGTTAGACTGGACGCCTTGGAGGGGGAAGAAGCGGGGTGGGTGCTGCTCCCATGGCACCGCGGTTGCCCAGATTTGCACCCAGTAGGCACTCAACAACTGTTGGCAGAATCAACATGACAAATTCATGAGACTTGGGTTTCTCACCACATTTATCTTTTCTCTGAAATGATTTACAACAAAAGGAAGTTTCCACCACAGTGGTTTTGAACTTTTCATGCCTAAAAGTAGAGCTTTTTATATCTGAACATGTTAAATAGTTCATATACCTGTACATTCACATGTAGGCATGCTTTTGCATTTTTAATGTTTTATAATTTTGATACGAAAGTTCATAGAAATGATGTACTTCTTTTTTAAAAACTGAGAAGTTTTAAAAAATGTATTAACAAGAGATCATGAAAATTATGTTTTAATTAAAATATAAAGATACCATAGTTTCATGCTACTTAGCAGCAGTCTATGTTTTCTCCATGTTCACAGTTGGAAAGACTACATGCCATTGTATTTGGCATTTGTGCTTATAAGTTGGAAGCCTGTGAAGGTCAGAGATGCAGTGTTTCTGAGTTCCCCAACTAAACAGTGACATTCATTGCAAAGCACATGAATTATTAATGATTTTGGAATTATCATTGCCCTGAGGTTTCTCAAATTTGCTGAACATTCTCACATTTTGTAAATCCTTGAGACTTCATTTGCAAAATGTGGAACTTTAGGTCAGCTCAGCCCGCAGCACCGACTCAGGTTCCAGGCAGGTGATGCACGGATGCCGACCCACTCTCCACTGCTGATGAGGACACTGCACACTTCACCAGCGGGGCCCTCCAGCGCCAGGTAGACGCTCTCCAGCAGCATGAGGGCCATCAGCTCGGAGGAAGCCACTGCTGCCGGAGCTGGCATTTCCTGTGATGGTTTCAGTCCAGTTTTGCTGGAACGCTTTCCAGTTGGGATGAACGTAGTGGCTTTCTTCAAAGACTGACATAAGTTCAATGTCTCAATGCAACTTACTCTGTGCAGTAGGATGCTTTTTCAAAGTTGTTAGTGCGCTAATGATTAGTTATAGGAGAGATTTTCAAAGCATTAGTAGTTAATTACTACTAAAATCATGCCACCCTCCCTTACTATTTGGGGTGCAGTGGGGGGAAGCTGGGCACATTTCTCAGGGCCCCCCTGTGAGATCATCTCTCTCCACACACAGTGGGCCTTGGAGGGCAACTCTCTCATCCTTCATATTCACTCACGGATTCATTAATATGCAGCTTGTATTGTTATATTGTAAATCAGCAACCTTAACAGAAGAGCCTTAGTGAGCCAATTAATTTGGAGTCTTTTATTACGCTAGCGGGCCCCGACTGCTTCCAAAGTCTGAGCAAAGCAACATGAAGGAAGTTCTCCCTTTATTACTAAATGCCCCCCCCCCCCCAGTTCCTTTGCCTCCCAAATATGGAGTTTCTGGACCTTTGCAAATTTTCAAAGAACCCCATGTATGCTTAGTAGATATCTTGCAGGAAACCTGTAGCCTTGAGTACGACACAGTTCTGTTCAATAACTAAAACACCTGGCATGAGAGTATGGGAGTATCAGTCCCTAGCCTCCAAGGCCAGACAGCTAAGTTTATCTTCCCTATTATTCAAGTAAGCTAAAAAGCATATGTTTACAGAAGCTAATAAGCAGAGTTAATTCATAGATTAAGGGACCGTCTAAGAATAGCAGGATTGACTCACCAGAACAAGTGACCATCTAAAATAGCAGAGAATTTCAAACAGCAATTTTACAAAATAGAGATGACTATGTTTCAGTATATATTGTTAACTTACATCTCCTGATTCACTCAATAGGGGATTTCCATCGCAAAGTTAGAGAGATCTACATTTCCCAAATAAGGGGCAATCTCTTTTGTCAAAACCTAGTTTACCACTGAAATAAGTAAATACATGTTCTCCAGCATGTTAAGAAGCAGAATAAGCAGAAAGAGCTAGAAGCTCTTCAATGCAGGGTTCTGCTCTGCTGACCCTGTGGCCAGGGCAGGCCCTCACAGCAGGGCCATCTCAGATCCCAGCCCTTATGGCAGGAAGTACTGGGCCAAGATGGCACTAAGCAGACACAGGGGTGTGTTCATTCATCTTCAGAAGGCACCAAAGCCACCCACATTGGCTGGAGTAAGTGATCTGAGTCTTAGTAATTATTGAAATGCAACTTGCTCTTACATCATAAGTCTCAAATCTGGGTTTAGGCAAAGCTGAAACGTTTGGTTTCTCTTGATCCAAATGAAAATGTATCTTTGACCAAAAATAAATGAATAAATAAATAAACAAATAAATAAATAAAAGTCTTGGTTTGTAATTTTACAGCGTGGCTGAATGGCTTTTCCATGAGTCACGTGACTAAAACACGCCTCAGAGCACGCCGGGAGGAACCCATTCTGGGCAACACGAGGTCCCCTCTCTCTGCACAGCATGTCATCCTTTTCTGGTTGCTGCCTCTCAGGAACCTGAGATCTAAACTTTGTGACCAAATGCTGTATCTCAGGCAAGACCCAGGTTTCTGTGCATTCTGCACCTCAGATTACCTCCTAAGGAATGGATCTAAAAGAGTAGCTTTCTCCCAACCATCCTGTGAAGATGGACCACGTGCTGAAGGACAAGCCCTCAGGAGGGACAGGCAGAGGGGACTCAGAGCATCATTGTGGCAGCCCGGGCATAGGGGGTGCCCGGGTCTTTACACTGAATGTCCTTATTTACATTCCCATATGGAAGGGGGGCGCCCTGGTGCACCTGCCTGCCTTCGCACTTCTCTCAGAAGCCCCTGTACTAACACTTACTTGAATGTGAGGCTGTATTCTCACCCTCCCATTGGAGTAAAAGCTGACAGTCACACTGGTGTCAGCTTTGTCCTGAGCCCGAGCTGGATGGCCTCCTAAAGGCCATTGCACCCGTTTTTAGCGAATGAAAGTCATAGTGGCTGCATTTGGTAACATGAATTGACACTATTCAGTTAATGGGATCAGATACCACGATGAGGCTTTTAAAAATTATTTTCCTTTTAAATCCTCACCCGAGGATAAGTTTTTATTGATGTTAGAGAGAGTGTAAGGGAGAGAGAAAGAGAAACATCGTCAATGTGAGAGAAAAACTTTGATTGGTTGCCTCCCAGCTGCTCTCTGACCAGGAATGGAACCCACAACCTTTAGGTGCATAAGATGATGCTCCCACCAGCCGAGCCACCCACCCAGGGCACATAATGAGGCTTTCTTAATGTCAGTATTTTGTGTTATTTGGCTTCCTTCTTTTACGTGTGTACATACAGGATGACACACGTGTAGGGATTCTCTGAATTCGTGTTGTTGACCTTTGAAACATGCGGAGAGCCTTGCCCAGTGAGATTTCCCATGCTGCCCCAGCCATCATCTTCCCTGCCAGCATTTCTTCTTCAGGACGATGACAGGGTCCAATTACCAGGCAGAACGAGTTCCCCGGCACACCGCTTCTTCTCACGCTCTTTGTCTTTGGCATCAACATCTTTGCCTTGAACCCATTCGACTCCCCTAATCTCAGCTGACATTTGCTCCACCTGCCTTATACCAGGAAGCACTTTGTGAAATACGCCCCCTCTGAGAAGCTACACAAGTCATGTTTTCTATATATTTTACAAAACCCCTCTTCCTAGTCATGTTTTCCACAAGCATAACCTGTCTTGAATCATCTGCATGACCTTGACAAGATTTAGAGTCACGGAACTGTATCATTCTCTTGGGCCTGCCTGGTACCCAGTTGAACCCAATGCAGAAACTTTCCCTCATGCACCCCTGACAAATGGCCGTGCAGCCCTCGCCTGTGTTTCTGCGGTGACAGGGTGCTCAATAACTCATGAGGCAGCAAATCTCATTGCTGATAGCCCTGAGAACATCCAATACTTCGTCAATAGACACCTCCCTACAGCTTTCCCCGGGCAGCAGCTCAGGGCTGGGAGAGGGAAAGGGGTGCTGCAGAGTAAGAGCACTGTGCACGAGACGGACCGTGCGCCTCTCACTACCCTCCTGTCCTGAACGATGGCAGCTCCTGCTTAGTCACTATCACTCTTTCTTTTTCTTTTTCTTTCTCTTTTTCCTTTGTTAATCCTCACCCGAGGATACCTTTCTGTTGATTTTTAGAGAAAGTGGAAGGGAAAGGGAGAGACATCGAGAAACATCAATGTGAGAGAGACACATCAATTGGTTGCCTTCTGCATGCACCCCAACCAGGGCCAGGGAACCTACAACCGAGGTACATGCCTTTGACCGAAATCCAACCCGGGGCCCTTCAATCCTCAGGCTGATGCTCTGTCCCTGAGCCACGCTGGCCCGGGCAGTCACTATCACTCTTGCATGCAAAGCAAGCTCAAACTGAACGTTGTGAATATAGCAGAACTTCCACAGACCAACCCGCCATCCATCAAGCATCATTCTCTCAGGTGCACTGGTTTTATTATTAATCACTTCACTTACCCTCCAATCACTTAGCAGAGTTGTTGCTTCTTAAGCCAGGGGTTGAGGAAAATGATTAGAGCAGTTTTACGGTTTCCTCACATGCAGAAGCGTAATACTAGGTCCAGGACTAACTTTACGTAGTGTAGTGGGAGGGAAAGAGAGAGAGAAAGAGAAACAGTGATGTGAGAGAGAACCTCATTAAAAACTCTAAAATGCTTATTATATCCCTTAATTCCTCAAGATATTATTTAAAATCACATTACACATACCGATGTGTATGAATTACTAAATGAATGTTTAATACTTTTTTTGATAAATGTAAGATGTTGAAAATTATTCTCAATGACAATAGTAGCTAACCTTGGTTAATGGTTTATAAATATTGACCCAATTAATCCATATGAAAATTATGCTAGGAATGAGCCATTATTACCTTCTTTTCAGGAATGAGGAAAACTGATATATGGAGAAAAACATGGCACAGGTGATGTATGAAAACAGACTTTGGGATTCTAAAGATCCTGTGTCCCTCTTATCATGCTGGGCCACATGTGTACAACCCAGAAGGCATGTAATACATATGCTTTGAGTAAGTGGGACGTGTTCTTTGGTATCAGGAGAAGATGAGTTTGGAGTTTAAGAATAAGACAATTGAGTGGCTGAGAATTCCAGCTGATACACATGAAACCCAAGAGGTCTGTGAGGTTTTCTCAGACCCTTTCCGCCTTCCCTCCCCTGTCCCATAGGTGGCCACTCCATCTGGGTGCATTTTCAGTAAGTGACAGAGTTTCAGTATGTGTCCCTTTCCTTGCGTGTACCTTGGAGCTGGAAATCTCTGAAGTTCACTTGAAAGATATTTAGAACCAAAACTTGACACAGATGTTGGATATTAAAGCTACAATGACAACTCTCAACAAATGTGTGGAAAAGGAGGTTTATTAGAAAATGTCAGCTTCAGTAGAGGGTTTGTAATCAAAGGCAGCCAGGTGGGTTCTGGGGTGAAGGCATTCTCCGGTCTTAAGGTACAAAGCCAAGGGATTTTCTCTGAAGTCAGTAATCACAGAGACTTCTCGGGAAAAGTCAGGAATTGCTCGTGATGTAAGAGCTGCCTGGGCTGCACTTTTAGGTTCTACTGGCCGGCTGTGGGGTCCTGGAGACTAGAATCTATTGGGATAATGCCGCTGCCTGGTGCTGGGTGCCAACCAAGACTTCCGCTGTCACTGAAGAGTGACTGGCTTGTTTGATGGTGGTTGGGGTGTTGCTTGAGTGTGATCCCCATGTGTATGTGTGACAGGCAGTGAGCCTGAAAGCAACCCGGGTGCAAAATCAATTTCCCATTCTCTCTTTTGTTGCCTGCCTGTCCAGTAAGCAGCATGTGAGACATTGGTCTTGATGTTCATGATCTTGTTAGGAGTGAGGGAGTGGGACCCCCCTATGACAGTGTTAAGTTTGAACCAAGTCAGGCCTTCTCAGTGACTTTCGCTGTCATTTCAGAAGCCTCAGCTTTGCGGCTGATTGATCTGAGATCGGTGCACCCACATCATTGCAGACTGCTTTGCTCACATGATGGCATGCATACCATGGAGGTGGAATGCTAGCATCCTTCTCCATTAGAGAGGAATTTCAGAAGATGCAGATGCAGACGGTACAGGAAAACCTCCACACTGGAGCTCCAAGCTGCTGCATCAACTCTTTCAAAACCAGAAGCATTCTCCTAAGGCAATGAAGTAGAGTCTTTGAACAAAATGCAAAGTCATATTTGGGGGCACACTAATATTCCAAGGAATATATTTTTCAGGAATGCCATTGGACAGTCACACATACAAGTAGAACACACATGTACCTTAAAAAATATGCAAATATAAACTCATCCTACCCAACAATTTCTGGGAGGTTTTTTAAAATAAATTCATCAGTAAGAAGATTTCATAATAGAGACAGGTAAAACCCTTCAAGTAATAAAAACCCCTAATGATTACTGAAAATTATAATATGATGTTGTTCTCACCAGATCCTTAATTGACATTGGATTCTAGTGAGTAACTTCCTTAGTAAATGTTACGAGAAGAAACATTTCTAATGGAGATTCTGTAAAGCCTCGTTCCCCTCCCCTTAATTTCTGTTTTGACATCACTCATTCCTATAGCAGTAGTTCAGTCTTCATCAAGGACCACTGAGACCAGCCTGTCACAAACAGGTTGATGTAGGTGAGGACAGGCTAGATCTTGCTGATTTGATTGCTGGTCAGTAAAGAGGAACTTAGATGTTATACTGCATCAGCCAAATAATGCTTTCCCCACCAGTGCTTTAGATCACCTACCTTCTCAAGCTCCCATATTCACAGTATTCACAATATACTTTCAATGATGATGCTAACAGTTTTTCGAGGACAGGGATAATGGAGAATCCACCCTTACCCACTTGTACTCAATGGCATTTTGCCTTCTTTTTCTTGTAATTTGTGTCCCTGATGTGTAGCATAGCTAACAAGGTCATTAGAGATAGGCAGCAATTGGAAAAAAATAGTGGTGATATAACATTTGCATTATGGATGAGATTTCAAGCAGCATTGTCTGTGTGCATCTGCTCATTTCAGTGTAGTCAACAATAGTGGAATTGTGAGATACAGAAATCAGGAGTAGTACTGGTGAGGGTGAGGTTTTGTACAAACCTGGTAGGCCGTTGAGATACAGAATTGAGGTGTTCATAGTTTCTGTCCAGCAAGAACTCTAGTTCAGTCTAAGGGACAGTGAACTACATAAGTAAATGAACATGATTGACAGGGGCGTGGCATTTCAGTTGCCTCACTTTCCCTCCAAAACTGACTGATCAGCATGCCCAGATGTTTAGTAGCCTCATGAGAACCAACCAGTTATTTGGTGTATTTGTGTGAACACATCATGACTTTGCAATCTGGGTCTAAGGCCAAAGTAGAAGATACTATTCTTTTTCAGAATTTAGAACGTGGGTTCACATACACAGATAAGCTTGAAAGACAGGCCGAGCAGTGAGGGCACCCCAAATATAAAGCAGATGGCTACATAGAGCTGAGACAGGAAGATGGTAGACCAGACACAGCTCTTCATCCCAGGCACATCAACATGGAGTGAAGATGAGCCCTTCATGCTCCCAGTGGCAGGTAGAAGAGAGAGACATGTCACAGGTGGTGCTGCCTGAGATGTACAATGTAGATGACGAAGCCAGCAGTGTTCTGATGTCACAAAGCCCTGAGCCCTGGTGAAGCGCTGACCAGCTCTTCAGACCCTTTGAAAAGCTATGTTCTCTCAAAAACTCCCAGGTGAGGAGAGCCGGCAGAAGACCCAGGGTCTTAGTCCTTCGTGGGATGGAAATATGTGACATGATTATCCTGTCTTTCTATCCTATCAGACTACCTGATGACTCTTTCTCTGAGAGGTACATAGCATTCAATCTCAAAACCACACCAGAACTAAGTACTATTCTTATGGATATTATATTATTATTTTATTATATTGATCGCAATACAAGGGAGTATGGTTTGAATTGGTCATCCCAATGACTATATTTAATTCTTCTGTAACTTACAGTTCAGTATGTAATGCACAGAAGTAGCACAAAGGACTGACTACTTTTATCTATAGGGTCTTAGAATATGTCCCAGAGTTGATGGTATGTGGATTAGGCATTTTGAGTAGTCTTGCAGAATTATCTTCATTGGCTAACTTCAAATATTTACATACTATATTTTAATCCTTCTTAATTGAATTAAATACTCTTTAATAACACCCCAATTGGGTAAAGAGTCAAGTATGACCAGAACAGATGGTACAGATAAACTAGATAGATATCAAAACTGTGGACAGAAATTCACGGCTTGTCCAAGTTTGTTTTTGTTTGATTTTCAAATATCTCTGAAGGGTCCAGACAGAAGCAAACATGGACAGGCCTAGGGAGGCCTTACCACCTAGGGCCTGGGTGGGGTTTCCAAGGAGGACTGATACTGAGGGGTCACAGTATTGAGTCAAAGCCAGACTGAATTACTCATTTAGACAAATAAAGAGTCCTCAGACTCAGCAAATGAGAAAATTAATACCAGAACAATTTGATAGCTATCTAAACACATCAAAGAAAACATGAAATTATGAAACAGAAAAAATATAGAATCGAATTCTAGAAATTAAAGTTCTTTAGCATTTACTTGAAAAACTTCTATAGACATTTAATAGCAGGATAGCTCTTTTAATAACTCGGGCTTCATGAAATTCTTTGAAGATTCAGCAGTGTCAACTGGAAATAGTTTTATTTGATTGGTTTTATTGTTTGTTTGCTTTTTCTTCCTTTTTTTGTGTGAATGGCTCTCTAATATGGGCCCAGTGAAAACATAAGTAAATATGAGTGCAAGGGAAAAAGAGATTTGCAAAGAGTTCCATTTGCAGAATTCCTTAGAATGGGTAGCCAATATGTATTGCTCAATGGCATTTAAGTTTAAGAAATGTCAGATATCTTTATTTTTCAAAATCAAAGCAATAGACTTTGAGAAATCTAATATTCTTCTCCCCCTGCTCCTCCCCTCCCCCTGCCCTGATTCATGGGATGTTGTCTATGAGGGTTGGAAACTTAGAGATTTCACAGTGTTTGACTATAACTGTGATGCTCAGCTCTTTTTCCTTGATGTTGAATGATGTCCCTGCCAGGTTTGGTCCTCTCTATCAGCCTTTTGCTGTTGGGATGAGGTGGGATGTCTTGCTCAGCCTGTGGTTTGGACGTAGGTGGTTGGCAGGAGCTGGGGTGAGCAGTATAGTTCCATTTCCCCAGGTCTCTGTCCATGGGCAACAACATCATCCCCACTTGTCAACTCTCTTGAAGCCTCACCCTCTGGCTCCTCATTTTCCCTGCTTTTTATTCCACAGGATTAATAACTTGTTCGGAATCCTTGTTGGTTTAGATTTGAGGACCTCGTAAGACCTTGAATTTAGGAAAAGGTCCCCCGTTCCTAATGCAATGGCTAGTTTCCCAATGACCTACTTTTCTCAAAGAAAGAAAAAAAAAAGCTATGTGTCATTCATCATACTTGCGAGACTAAACTTTCAATTGTTCCTCTTTAAAAAAGATCTCTAAGTGAAAATAAAAATCTTACGTGCTAGGGGAAAAATCTTTTCCAAATGCATTATTTTTCTTAAAAGTGTTGGTGAATGGTTATTTTAAAAATACACACACATATACACCAGAAATTTCATGGCAGTCTGAAGTTGATACGTTCTGCCATAACAATACAGAATGTATAGTATTGAATAATGCAACACGCTCGAATTACTTCCATTTTCTGAATGATAAATTCAATTTAATTAACTCTGACTTTGAATGCTGTGTACTTCAAATGAGTTTTTAAAAATATCTTACCACTGCTCTCTCACCCTGATGTAGCCTGCCATATTTTGAGTGCTTTCTCCTTTGAGAATATCAAATTTATTATCCAAAGCATTTGCAGAAGAGGAGAAACTTTCTTCTTTACTAAATCACTCTCAGCAAAGATCATTTTCAAGCTAATGAAGTCTTAGCATTTTCCAAACAATGCTTAGGGAAACGTGGAGGGAAAGAACAGTAAATCTCCTCCGAGTGAAGAACTTTATGGGATGTAAATAGTATTCACTAGATATTCATAAAGATAGCAGTTACATATGAATACACACCCACCAGCTTAAAACCTCATTATTCAAAAGACTCATCATCTCAGAATACATTATAATTTTCAGGAATGCCAGACAGCTACTAATAGATTGTGTTGTTGAAAATGATGTGTTTTCAAGAATGCTTGTCCTTAACAAAACAGAACGAAGGTTATGTAGAGTCATTCTAACAACTTTCTCTAGGACCATTTTTATTAGGTCAGGATGAAATCACTGTTCATCAACACCGTGTTCTCTGAGGAAATTTAGGGGCAGGGTCATTAAGAAAGTTAATGAAAACACTCACAGTGGCTCGAGATGTTCTCATTGTGGGATCACTCAGATTGAGCGATGCATCACAAGGCTCGTTAATTATAGAGCAACCTAAAAATATATAACATGCACATACCATTTAATAGCGGCTCTAAAGTGTGAATGTCTGAACATCAGAATCTTTCACTTCCCCAAGGGCTGCAGGAGCACAGCGCAATGCATTCTGGGTTAGGAGGTTTAAGACTTGTGTTTTTGTCTCCCTCTGCCATTTATAAGGAAAATAGGCTTAACTGGATCATGATAAGAAGACTGGCCCGATATCATCATCTTTTGAGCCTCTACTCCGTGCCAAGTTCTGTTTTAATGTCACAACTTAGGCACTTCATAGACTTATTTTACTAAATTCTGTCCACATCCCCATATGATAAAAATACACTTCGACCGGTCGAAAGGATTGCCACATATAAGGTAAAGTAGAGCCTTTCACCCAGGCTCCTTCAGTAATGCTCTCCTCTATTTGACAATGAAAAGTACATGAAACTCCCTTTCTGCAAAGAATGCGTTTCATTTGTGCTAGTGGTTTGGCTGACCTGAAAATACAAGCGAGTCCTTCGTGTACTTGTAATCACATTTGCAGTAATACAGAAAGCGGAGCCAGGCGCCTGTGCATACACCGAGTTCAAGAACCCTAAGGTAGAAAGTAATGGAAAAATTATGTGCTTGCTTTACAGACTTCTGAACTTGAAGGTATGTGCAGAAGATGAATGGTTCGGAAATGTGACAGGGAACAATGCAGTTCCTGGAACACCCTTTCTGAGCTCCTGAAGGCTGGCCCCCAAATGATTTCTGGCCTTCGGGCAAAGGCACTGGGATTTAAACACTGGACATTCAAACAAGGAACCAAGTTCTGTACAAGTTCTGCACTTGCTCCATGTCACCAGAAGGCAAAACGAATGGACTTTATAAACAGTTCTCCTGGCACGTGTCATTTATAATGTTTTTATTCTAATCCCTCCAGTAACTCCAAAGAAAAACAAGAAGAGATAAAAAATAAAACTTGGGATTTAAAACCCTTTCTCAGAGTGCAATAATTTTTAAAAAGCAGTACACAGAATGTTGAGATATTAAGATATACATGGGAAAGAAAAATTCATACCCCAACATTGAGATAAATACTACATTAAGATATAAATATCTTGGGTATATCCTTCATGGTTACACACACACACACAGGGTGTGTTTGTGTGTAGGTTGACCGTTATTACATAATAATTATATATTTGGAATTATGCTAAATATTTTACATGATGAATCTTAACTTTTCCCACAAAATAACCCTATAAAAGAAAAGCTATTTTCAACTCCATTTGAGGAAAGAGAAAACAGACAAAAAGAATTTGAATAATTTGCTTAAGTCAAGCAAGAGTTAAAATAGAACTGGAATTTGAAAAAGCAAGAAACCTTAGAAAATACTGTGTTGAGTTTCCCATGTGGAGTGTCTTCTGTCTGCCTCTCTTTCCATATATTCATTTAGATCATTCTGTTCATATTTCATCACTATTGCATCCCTTTGTTACCTTATGTGGTTAAAACATCTATACATTTCTGTTTCAAATATCTTCATATACGCTTTACCACTCTCTGTGGCAGCCTACTTCATCCGTTGTCAATATTTCTTTGTTTTAAACCTTATTTTTGTTTGCATCTCCTTTAAAAGTAGTTGAGTTATTCTTAGGTTAATCCACTGGTATTTGTTGTCATAAGTAATGCAATTTGCCTTACTTTTTCCAATCTTGTTTCATTGTTTTTAATTTCCTCCTATTTTCACTTTTATGTTAGGAATGTGGGAGTTGTGCTTAGCAAGAATAACATTATCTTTCAAAAATATAATTGAGTTATTGTTGCTCATGGCCTGTGCTAATAATTAAACATTTCCCCCAGACTATGTGTATACCAATCCATGGTGTTTCTTTAATTATAAATTAAACGTTTCCATCTACTATCTATCCATTTCCCTGTTTATTTGGTCCACTCACTGTCTCACTCTGTCCACACTGGCGGCCAGCATGCTGTGTGTGGTAGGCTACACATCTGGCTTTTTCAGCTGCTCACCACTGGCACCCAGGGGCAGTGTCATAGTATCTGGGTGGGAGAGAGTGAATGTACTTTCTCAAATCATTTTACCTATTTACTCTTTCATGTTATGAACTATTAGTAGAGGCAAAATAAACTCAACATAAAATAGCTGAAGATGTTCAAAGGAGATCAAATAAATTGTATTATAGAGGTCATGGTTTTAAAAAGAGAGTAGGAAATCTGTTTCTAAAGTCTGAGAAGCAGAATTCTGATGGATTAGTGAGATTATAGAATAACTTGTTTTTAAAGGAGGAAAAATTACAATGATGAATTAAGTATCATGCACTTAACTGGCACAGCGGGACTTCCAGAGAGGTCTGTACGCAGAGCTGCAGAGCGCCCTCCGGAGGAGCTGGTGTTGGAATGGGTTTGGAAAGAGGAATTCTCTTTCTCCAGGAACACTGGAGATGGTTTAACTACTTCGAAGTATGCCAGGTGCCATCTTAATCTACATCAATTTCTGACTAGACCTATGTGAATTCATTTATTTTATTGTTGTTGTTGTTTTTGTTAATTCTCACCTGAGGATATGTTTCCATTGATTTTTAGAGAGAGTGGAAGAGAGTGGAAAAGACAGAGAGAAACGTCAATGTGAGAGAAATGCATAGATTGATTGCCTCCTGCACACACAAGGCTGGGGGAGGAGCCTGCAACCAAAGTGTCCTTGACTTGAATCAAACCCATAACCCTTTGGTCTGCAGGCCATTGCTCTACCCACTGAGCTAAACCGGCCTGTGCTGAATTCAGTTATTTACTTTTCACAAACACATCGCCCATTTTTAATTGTTGACGAGTGAATTGTCCAAATGGATGCTTAAGCTTCCTAAACAGGTCATTGCTAGTTGCTTGCACGGTGCGGTATCAAGATGAGTAAAAGAGTCCTTGCTTTGATCATAAAAATCACACTGCGTGGCCTGTGGCTCTGGAGAGGTTTGTTTGTCAGTCAGATGGCTGACGTTTCCCGAGCTCTGCCTTCTGCGATGTTCCTTCTCGCTCTTCCATCCCGAGAGGAGCGTGGGCCATCTGCTCTAAGAGCGTGTGCAGCGATACCTTCCTGGCCAATGCCTCTTGCTAACAAACAGCAATCGACCAGGCGTTTCAAAGTCCTGTGTGTGCATCGCAAATGCACCTGGAAGTGAATTTGTTCTTAACACCAACGTTTCGTAAGTGTCTTCCTCGTTGAAACACGCCGTTGGGAAAAGCCATCTGTTTGCTAAGCTTTCGGCCTTCGGAGGAGAGCGCCTGGCTTCGCAGGCTTGGCTTAGTTCCCACCTTATCAAGGGGAAGCAAGAGAAAGTCTGTCTCCAGGTGTCGTTCTCAATGCGCTCAGAGAAGAACTGACAGCTGAACTGTTTTCTACCAACTTAACAAAAAAGTTATGTAAGAGTGAGTGACGATGGCTCCCACCTAGTGTGGGCGAACAACGCAGTTAAAATTGTAACGATGCCTTTAAATAAACAAGTTATCTTTTTTATTGTTTCTTCTTTTCAGTCTCTCCGATGGTGTAATTTCAATTATTTCGACTTTAGTATTCTTCCTGATTTCATAACTATCTTTTTCGGAATGAAAGTGTTAGAGAGCCATGTTGAAGAGGATCGTTGCAGCTGGTTGTACAGGAAATGCTGCCATTAATGATTCCTCTAGGTTGGACACTGCCCATACGCATTAACTGATAGGCTCTGCCTTGGCGAGTAAAGGAAAAAAAGGAAATTGTTCTCAGTGTGTACTCATCTTCATTAACTGTGTTGATGAGAGAGAAAAAATAAGAGGTAACTTTGTTTATTTTTCATCCACATATTCCAAGGAAAGGATCAAGCACAGGTGCTCATAACAAAAGACAGAATTCCAGGCCCTCAGAAGGGGGAGGGGTGCTGGGGGAAGGTGTCCCCCTCTGTGAACGCAGAGCCCTGACTTTGCTGAGATTCTGGCCTGCACGTGGCACAGAATTGCAAAGGCTCAGGAGTCTGACTGACTGTTCATGTAGGCTTCCCATGTTGCCTTGGGGCACTGTCAAGAGCGGCCTTTTGTTCCCTCCTGTTCCATTCTTGTAACAATCTGAAGACCTACATATTATGATGAATTTCCCTTTTGGAGATATTACAGTGAGGAACTAGAGTAAGTTCTCTTTTGTTCCTAAAGTCATACTGTTACTAAGACGTAAAATGGAAAGCTGTTCCCTTACCCGGAGTTCTCCCGTTTCTCTCAACCTCACCAACAGATATAAACAAATGGATTCCTGAGTACTCTTACCGCGTCACCAGTGATCACAGATTAAATTATCCATTTTATTTTATTCATCATTTTGTCAGCAATGGATTTGAGAAGGACTTGGCTGGGTAGTACTTGCTTGGGATCTTGTGTAATTTCAGCAAGATACAGACGGGATCTGCAGTCATCGCGTCATCGCAGAGCACAGCTGGACCAGCGGGCCTCATTTATCTGGTGTGAAGTGATGCTGCGTGTCTGCTGAGAGCTCAAGAGGAGGAGTGGAATAGAAGGATCTAGTTATGACTCCGACACAAGTTACTCGGCTTCTCGCACACGAACTGGGTCCTTGCTGAGGGAGCATCTCCGGAGAAACAGGAGGAAGATGAAAGGCATTTTATGAACTAGCTTCAAAATTACATGACATCTTCTCAGTCATTCTCAATTAATCCAACAGTCACACGCCTGCCCAGGGTCATGGGGTGAGATATAAATTGCACATCTTAATGGGAAGAATGTCAAAACCCATTTTCGAGTTGCCATGATGCAGAGCAGTGTGCCGGCCTCGTTAACATCAATCCCTCGTCCCGTCACCAATAATGTACTAAGGTCCCGCTACACTCAAAGAAATGTTGGAAGGATATTATGTTTCTCAACTTTTCAGGTTTACATGCAAATTTAGCCTATTCTGAAAGATTATGCAAACCATGAGTTAAATTAAGGTTGTTTGATAGCCATCTATCTATATGTATGTATATGGATGTGTATGTGTTGTGTATATGTGTATCCACCTCTATATCTATCATCTACATATTTTCATTAACTGATGACAATGCAGCAGGCTTTGTTCTCCATTACTGACCATCAGCCAAAGAGCCAGTTACTTGGGCAGAACTAATGGTAACATGTCATTAACATATGTCCTCTTCACATGACAGCTACACGATCTTATTTTTTGAGGGCTTCATACTCTGTCGGGAACCCACAATGATGTTCTTTTTTTGTTCCTGATGACGTTGAACGTTAACACATCATTTTACTTCGGGCCACCCAGGTTATCCAATCTAGGATGGTCTCCAGTTAAGGTCACTGACTACCACCACCGTTCCCCCTTCCCATGGACAGTAAGATTTTCACACATTCATAGGATTTGAACAAGGACCCCAGAGGAGGAAGGAAGAGACTCAAATGCTTCAAAAAAAAAAAAAAACTAGGAGAATCTTAGGTTCAAAATAAAACTGGAGAGATAAAACTCAAGAAGCATTAATTCATACTTTATTAATAAATAAATATTTATCTTAAATCAAAATATGACATTTTTGGTCATGAATACTATTAGCTTTATTCTATCTACCACACCTCTGTTTGTGCTGGAATGTCTCATTTCTGTTTCTTTCTTTCTTGTTAGAATTTATTACAGACTCAAGTCTTCCAAACTCTCATCCACCTAGTCTATTATTTTTTGTTTTATTTCTAGAACCATCCTTCCCATGGTTCTTCCATCTCACAATATAAATAGTCTAGTGATTAGAAATATCCTATAGTGACAAGCATTGCCTCAGAACACAGAGATGTTAAAGGGATTCAAGCTTTGATTGAGCATCATGAGATAATTGCAAAGATTCTATCAAAAAGTAAAGTATCCATTCTTGGCCAATGGCTTGCCCTTATGAGGGTGAGTGGCAAATCACGTAACCTTGGATTGCGGAGGAACTAAAATGGGTCCAGCTGTCTCGTCTCAGAGACCTCTTCCTCTCTAGGGTTAACCAGCGGTAATTAGATGGTTTTCAAATGGTTATATTCTTGAACCTTCGAATTAAACTGAATGTGACCCAGTTTATCACAGCTAAGTTGGCAAACTTTGTTAATGAGACAGCACTTAGCAGTTAAGCACTTGAGTGTGGTATTTTCCTCAGCTGGGTTAGTCTTATTTAGTCAACTTGTCTCTTTCTTGGAGACCTAAGTTCTGGAATATTATAAAATAATGTAGGTACTTCATAAAAAATTAAAAATTATTTGCAAATTGCCCACTCACATTACTGTCATTGCCACAAAGGGGTATCTTTTAAGGCAAAGCCACAGAGGGTAGTGAGATATGACAAACCCTAACTCCCACTCCAAAGGAGAAAGTCCAGGTTACTCCACAGCCACGGAGACATCACACTCCTGCTCTGCAGGTCACCTATGTCCACATCCTGGTGGAAAGCAAATCCTGGGTCAGTTTTGAGAGGTGTTTCTGACAGACGTTTGTCTGGGAGATTAGGAACTCTACTGAAATGTACGTAAAAATAGATCAGAGAAAACAAAATGGGTTTCTGAGCAGCGAGAAGGGATATAGTAGACCCACCGGTGAGGGCGCCTGCCGGGAAGTTCTGCTGCCTACGCTGAAGAGCTGACGTTTAACCTTTTATCTCTTTAGTGCGCTTGAAGCAAGACATGCTCTGTTTTAACTCACGATTTCCAAGTGCTCTCTGAAGACCCGTGGCACACATTCTCTTTGTTCTAAAACGCTGCCTTTCTGCCACAGAAATTCCTCCTACAGCAAAGTCCTTTTTTGGCAAAGTGTGCTGGGCGATTTGTGCAAACATGCAGACACGCTGCGCACACAACACAGGCCCCTGGAAGTGAGGGAAAGGCAGAATTACGGTTTCCATCCTATATCTCGTCTGTTGTTCTTTTCCACCTGGAGCTCTCTGGCGTCTGTGCCAGGCTGATTTTTCTACCTCACTGTAGGCTCATATTTATTTTCTCCCAGCAGCCTCCTCCGCAGTCAGCCACAGTGAAGATGGAATTATCTTGTCAGAAACTGTAACATTAAATTACTCTGGGGAAGCATGCAGGTGCCAAACAGGTTGTTCTTTAATGCAAATTCTGGGATTCTAATCCAAACACAACCTTCTTGCATAGCCACCCCACAGACTAAAAATAAAAATGATGTTTCGAGATTGTGTGTTTGTGCACATACTTAAATGTAGTTCAGTGAAAAATGTCCTTCTAGATAAGAATAGAAATGTCTAATTTTTTTCCCAATGTCCTGGACCTTGGTGATTTACCTACTCATCACAATCAAGGGTACTTTTAGTGTCAGAAAACATTGGTTTTCTAAAATCAGAACCTGGCATCCTACCAATTATGTTTAACAATAACAATCTGACAACCATTGCCATAAGGAAAAAAAATATTCAAATGGCAGTAAGTTATATTCTTTGAATACCATTGACTCACAGAGTTTTTCTGCAGGATTCGCAAAAGGTTCTTTATTTTTGTGAAATCATAAAAAAAAAATCCAAAGTACACGTGTAGCTCATTGTCCTGGTCTAGATGTCATTTTACAAACAACATTGAGACATCTAACTTAGGACACCTCACACTCCTCCTTCTCTAGATGTAAGATTATTCAATATTAGTTACGGGAACCCAGCCCTTAGACATTTAAGATTTAGAAAAATGTTCAGCATTTGTCTATCTAGGAGTCACTCAGCACTGTAAAACAATCAAGATATTTGGTGAAGTCAGCAAATCTTTAATTCTTGGGTGGCCTGCTCTGAGCGGAGACTTTCGCCTGAAGTTAGATGAGGAACTTGGAGATATCTCATGCTCCCCCTGAAGGTACAGGAAGGTTAACTGAAGAGAAAAGCAAATGGGCCTTCACAACTTGAAATGGTGATTGGTAGAAGAGGAGGAGGGGTGGGGAGAAATGGGTGTAATAACAGTAAATGTTCAAATAAGCTGTGTATCTGATTTTGCCAAAGGGATAATCTATTTAACTATAAGAGAGAGGAAAAGAAATATTATCTTGAAACATTTCCTAAACTCCCAGAACACGAAGATTTAGTTATAAAAAGCTAAAAGCTATTCATAAGCAGGATACAAAAATTACCTACAACAAAGACAAAGATTAGGACATATTACTACATGGATATTAAAAGAAATAACGATTTCTCATAAAAAGAATGAAATCAAAAGAATTCAAAGGAATAAGGAAAACAGGAGAGGATGTTGGGACTCTGCAGGAGTGGGAAGAGTGTGCTTCTGGTTTGCACTGGATGATTCTATCAAAATATTTTCTGTGGCCATAGACTTGGCATTAACTTGGGTTTTAGGTTCACAGGAGCTTGCTACAATAAATAAATAAATAATAATACCAAATAAAGGGGAACAAACCATTTACATTTCAGTAGTAAAGTTGTGGGGTGAACAACATACTGCTATATCCCAATTTTCTGCCCCTGAAGTCAATAAGGAAAGATAGAAATCAAAGGAAATAAATTGCACCAATAGGATTAAATCATGCTGTCAATGCTATTGAGATAATGAGTAAACTGAGCAATGCTTATGAGAAAATTACCCAGAATACAGCACAAAGATCTGAAAAATATGGAAAAAAGTGAAGAGAAATGGGGAAGAGAATATGAGGTCCCAACATATATTTTATAGGAAGTCAGAAGGAAATAATAGAGATAAAGTGGATGGACCAATACAATGGGAAAAAATTGTAAATTTTTTCAAACTTGATCAAATGCATGGTCTTCATATTGAAGAGTTCCATTAAACCCCAGCAAAGGATAAATGAAATGCATCCGCAGAGAGAAGCTGCAGAGCATCAAACATGAAGAGAAAAATCTTTCAAGTAGAGAGAGAAATGAGGCAGTGACTTAAATAATTTAAGAGCAAAAATTAAGCAGATTTCTCAAGTGCAAGAAGCCAAACAGATGCCAAAGAAATATTGCCGAAGCACTGAGGAAGGAGAAAAATAAAGTTACTGAAGTTTCTCTACTTCGCTCATTAATTTCTCTTTCATGTGTTCAGATAAATTGAAGGTAATTTTCAGGCAAACAACTATGCAGAGATTTTTCTTCTCCAGTTGACACTTGCTGAAAGCACTGAGACATGTATTTCAATGGTCAGGAGTCTGATCATAGAAGGAGACAGGCGACTAAGAAGCCATGGTGAATGGAGAGCTTGGAGAATTTGCAAAACGTCCCACATTTGACCACCAAGGGCACTCCGGTGTTTGAAAGTAGTTCATTTGTTGACAAAGGGTCAGAACGTATAAATGGATCAGAATGTATAAGCATATATATACTATACATATACATTACAAATTTCAAACATTTTTATATGTTTTTGTATATATTCACACATTGCCTATGAAACAATAATAAAGAAAATGGGAGGAAATATGAAAAAATTATTCAGAGATCATAAAAATAAAAATTTCCATAAGTAGAAGGGGAAAAATAACAAATATAAATTAAAATAAAACCCATCACTTTGAAAACTTCACTTGGACAAAAAATAACAGAGTCCGACAGTAGCAAGTGCTTCTGGCATAATGGCAAATGAAAACACTCTCACACAGCTCACTCATGAATGCAAATTGGTGCACCTACTTTGGGAAAGACTTGGCTTTTACCAAAGAAGCTGCTGAAACACACGTGACCTACAATCCTGGAATTTCCCCTCTAACCACACACTGCTCTGACCTTGAAACTTGTTAATCAGGACACATCTGTATTACAGTTCATTGTAGCATAAACACAGCACAGGGTAAGCCCATTGTAAACTCCCAATATTGATTAACATTGCGGTACAATATCATCACACTTATATGGAAATTCTTAATACCCCAAAGATCATTAATAGTGTGTGTGTATGTGTGTGTGTGTGTGTGTGCAAGAGAGAGAGAGAGAGAGAGAGAGAGAGAGAGAGAGAGAGAGCTTTCTGCTCCTACAGGTAAATCCTGCTCACTGTGGAAGAGTGCCCAGACCTGCATGCCTTTGGGATATCCCAATTCTCCCAGTCCAAATATGTTCCCTATTTTATTTAAATCCCTACCTTGTGTTGAATGGAGCCACACCAGCAATGGGATCTCTGCCCTTTTTGCTTTTCCTGACCCTGGAGTCCTCGTGCTTCTAATATTGGCTTTGTCAGTGTGAAGATTTCTCATTATCTGCTTTTTCCACACAATCTGCTTCAGTCACACCTGGTTAGAGAAAGCCCTACCAGCCTCTTTATCAGTTTACCTACCAATAAAAGTCAAACGTGGACTTTTCTTGCTGCTCTCTGTTGATTTACTTATCTATTTATTTCTTTATGGTGAAATGTATTGCGGTGACATTGGTTGGTAAGATCATATAGGTTTCAAGTAACCTTTTCAAACTTACTATCTCTGAAGACAATCTGGCAAATCCCTGGCTTCCCAGCTAGCTCCCCATGTAGTTTAAGATGTTCCTGATTTTTAAAGTTATTATTTAAGGAAAAATATTACTTACATTAAAAATCTGACCTGGACTTAAATTTTTTTAAAAAATATATTTGTATTGATTTCAGAGAGGACGGGAGAGGGGGAGATAGAGACATCAATGCTAAGAGAGACATCAATGCGGATCCAGCCCGAAATCCAGGCATGGGCCCCGACCGGGAATCGAACCTCAACCTCCTGGTTCTTAGGTCGATGCTCATGCTCAACCACTGAGCCATGCGCTGGGCTGGACTGGACTTCAGAATTGAATGTTGTGCTTCCTTCTGTGATGGTGGCATTTGGAAGCACAGAGGACCTGGGTGTATTGAAGGGTCGCCAGGTAGACTGTCTTCTCCCCTGCAGCTTGGGTCCTGGGGGGCTCATGGTCCTAAATCCGGGACAAAACCAGCAAGGAGTGTCTGGGGCTTGATCTGCAGTGGAGTGAGTGCAGGAGGCACCAAGGAAAGCCTTACACACACTCACTACTTCTCAGAGCTCGAGTGGGCGGGGCTGAGTGAAAGACGGGATGGCAACTTCCTTTTCACCTGCTCTCTCAGCGGAAGTTAAGGGCGGGGATCTGACAGGTCTCTGCCCCAAATAGACAGGTAGCTGAGGAAGGCTGGCTTGTTTTTAATGAGTTCTAAGAGTTGGAGGCCATTACAGATAAAAACAAAACACAATTTGTAGTGCGACCTTGTCTTCCATCAGCTATGAAAGGTGAACTGAGAATGTTTGGTCACATGAATCAAAAGCCTAAAACAAATGTATGCTTATTGAGTGAGTCATTTCACATATCAAAAATTCTCCTGAGGAAAAATTAATGTCAAAGTCACATCCAAGAAATGTTTTCCATGAGAGGGGGTGAGCGTGTGGGTGGGCTAAAGCAGCTGTTTTCTCTTTAGCACAATCCAGGACGTCACATACAATTTCATTCACTTACCCTGGCCTGAATAAATATTAATCCCATGTGATTTGCATACTCCAAAGGAAATCAAGAGGGTTAAAAAAATGTCATTCTCACACATTTTGAATGGCTGCTCTTTTATTTATTATAAACTCAGAAAATGCTACCCATCGCAAAAGCTCAGAAAAGGAAGAAAATCCAATGTAAATTACAGATGATAGGGTCTGATGTGCAGCTGAAGTAGAAGGAAGAGTTGGAGGTCTCAGAAGGATTCATCGCTGAGTGTCAACAATGGTTACACAGATGGCAGGGGCATCCATCACACAGAGGGAGCAGCGTCGGAAGCAGCTTGCTGGCAGCTTCCATAAGTTGTGTCTAGAGTCTCCTGACCTCCCGGGAAGTTTAGGACATGGATGGATCCTTTAAGTGAGAAAGATTTCACGGAGACAGCTCCTTGTTTGCTCAGACCTTAAGTCAAGACAGGGTCACCCCAAAGTCTTCATTTCCCCTATCTGTCTGCCCGAGCCTTTTTGGCAACTCATTTCATTAAACAAAACTGTGTTTTCCATAATTTACCAAGGACTAAAAGGAGACACCGAATTCCATTGGGGACTTATTTTCCAGTGTGTTCAACATACTGTGAAATGAGGTGTAAAATTGGATAAATTTTAATGTCTCCGGTACCTCTCAGCATTACAGGTTCTCAGCTATTCTCCACGTTGTTAGGAGGACAAGAACACTCAGAGAAGAGGTGTCTGAAATAGGAAGACACTGTAATTGCTAATGTGATCTATTCTATATAATAAAAGGGTAATATGCAAATAGACCAAAGGGCAAAACAACCAAACAACCAATTTAAGAGTAATATGCTAATGATATGCTAAGGCTGCTCAGCTGCTCACTGTGATGTGCACTGACCACCAGGGACAACTCAGTCAACTGGTTCACCAGTCTCTATGACATGCACTGACCATCAGGGGGCAGATGCTCCAACTAGAACAGTGGTTCTCAACCTGTGGGTCACAACTCCTTTGGGGGTCAAATGAGCCTTTCACAGGGGTCGCCTGAGACCATCCTGCATATCAGATATTCACATTACTATTCATAACAGTAGCAACATTACATTTATGAAGTAGCAATGAAAATAATTTTATGGTTGGGTCACAACATGAGGAACCGTATTTAAAGGGCCAGAAAGTTGAGAGCCACTGAACTAGTAGGTTAGCTTGCTGCTGGGGTCTGGCTGATCGGGACTGAGTCAGATGGGTTGGACATGCACTGGAGCCCTCCCTCGATCCCTACCCAGCTCGATCATGCACCAGTGGGGTCCCTCAACCTGGCCTGCACCCTCTCTCAATCTGGGACCCCTCAAGCGATGTCGGAGAGCCAGTTTCAGCCTGATCTCACAGGTCGCTCCCCTTGGGAGGACACCAGATATAGGGCGCATGGCTGGTGAGTGCTGGTGTGGCAGCGAGAGCCTCTCCCAATCAGGACTGACTAGGCACCAGCTTGTGTCAGGCACAGTGGAGCTGCGATGAGCAGGAAAAACAAGTAGGAGCTGCAGGCAGTGTTGTTCGGCTGGTTTGGGCCCAATCCCTGCAGGTCACCAGAGAGACCCCACTTGTGCACCAATTCGTGCACCAGGCCTCTAGTTTTAAATATGATTATGCACAAGCAATTTATTTGTGGTTCCTCTTACTGACACATTCATTGGTTGATTCGTGTGTGTGCCCTGACTGGGGATCGAACCTGCAACCTTGGCGTATAAGGGTGACACTCTAATCAACTGAGCTACCTAGCCAGGACCTAGAGCCCTAATTTTTAAGAGATCAAAATTACCAGATGCCGGTAGAGATCATAGCATCCATAGGAGTATTTTCTTACTTGGAGAGTTGGTTCGTTGACTAACTGATGGCATAGCCACGTAGTAGAGAAATTCAGGCGGTGCTCACACTGACTAAAGTGCTTCCGACCTGCCAGCCTTAGCCTGTGTTTCACCTTTAACGCTTAATAACCTAATAAAGGTTTTACTATTATTATTCAGTTTATTGCCAACTATCTTTAAACGTTCTGTGTCGACAACCAGGATGCAAAAATTCACTTATTTAAGCCATAAACCAGGAATCTCTGCTTTGGGGTGGGTATGTGGTGGACACAACCGTTCTCAGGGTGTGGCTCTCACAAGGACTCAGCTGTCCTGACCTTGAAGCAGGAGGTTCAGCATCGCAGGCACCTATGCAGACCTCAGTCAAAGGCCTTCTGCTTTCTGATGTCAGTCCAAGGGGAGCAAAACCTGCGATAGTGTTGCCTGACATTTAAATGATCTTTCATGTAATTGCGGTCCATAAAACGCGCTGGATGTTTGCAATGTACATACACCAGGCAATATAACTTCTTTTATGTCTGCTTGGCTTGAAAATATACCTGCATCTACTGCGTAAAAACACTTAGGCTAAGATCTGATTTTACTTTACCCTGAAATGGGATTGTGGTTATTAGCTAGCCCGCATCCACCACAATCTGGCAGTTATCATCATGTACCGGGAAATCCAAGACTTGTGTTACTCACGTTAAATTTGGAATGTTTAATGCTATTTATTATTCCTATTGTATAGAAAGGTTACCTAGTTTAGCTAATGTATGAAGCTTATTAACACAAGTAGCGGGACTCTAAACGTTTGCTATAAAACCCAATTCCTGCAATTTTAGTCATGGGGCTACATCTTTGTGGACATATAACTATATTTCATGATAGTATATACTAAGGAAAGACACAATCGATTTTCCCCCTTTTTATTGACTGTATTGGGGTGACACTGGCTAACAAAATTATACAGGTTTCAGTGCTCAGTTCCACAGCACATCTTCTGTACACTGGCTTGGGTGCTCACCACCCCAAGTCAAGTCCCAGCCCATCCCCATTCATACTCCCTGTGCCCTCTTCTACCTCCTCCATCCCTTCTCCCCAGCAGCCACCACACTTTCATCCATGAGATTTTACCTTTCCCCTGCCTTTTTTGCTCTCTCCCTTCACCCCTGCCCCACGGAGCCCCTTCCACCCCCAGCTGTCAGCCTGCTCTCTATCTATGAATCTGTCTCTATTTGGCTTGTTAGTTCATTTTGTTCATCAGATTCCACATAGGAGCGAGGTCCTGGGTACACGTCTTTCTCTGATTGGCTTACTTCGCTGAGCATCATGTTCTCTAGGTCCCAGAGTAAATTGCGAAGTTCTTTGGCACTTGCTGGAGGCAAAGATCAAAAAGTAGTTAATATGCAAATGCGAGAGGTCCATCAGAAGGCTGATGGACCTTGGGGCTTAAGCAGGGGCTAAAAGCTATGCACCAATTGTTCTGTGGAGACAATGGTGGCTGAAGGCAATCTCCTAACCTGATAATCTTTTACTTTTCATCAGACCTTACCTTTGATATGTGTGTTTGCTTTGCTAAAGGGCAAATGTATATTCTAGTATATAAAAAGCCGGGGTCTGGACATTCAGAGCGCCACTCCACTAGAGAGTAGGTTTCTGCCTGGTTCTTCCAGTGCCTTCCAAATTTATATTTCTTGTGTAGTGTATCCATTTATGTCACAGCCCCTTCTCCAGATTCTGAATCCTCACGGCAAAAGGTTGTGGCAGACAGGCAAGACAAAGAACCCTCTAGATTTTGGCTCTGCGTTCAGGGGAATAAAGGGATTTAAGGTTTGTGTTTTTTTTTTTTCCTTCTTTGTGTTCTAAAGTTATTACATAAGACATTTTCTCTACCCATAATATACATCAAATAATATATCAAACAAAAATTACCAATAAGATATCAAACAAAAATTATTTCAGACTTAGGTGAGGATTTTACCTCAAGTTAAAAGGCATACTAAATTCAAGCCATCAAAAATTACTTTTTATTTTAATAAGAAATTCTCAAAATGTGTGAGGAGACAGGTGGCTTATCAAATGGCTTCTTTCTTGGAAAAAGTTTTAATGAATTACTGCAAAATTTCCATCTGAATATATCCACCGTGAGCAGAGCCACAGTGTTTGAAGAGAAATGTTACAGTACTTTCTGCTGGAGGCAGCCAGCAGCCAGGCAGGTATGGGATTGGTGTGATGCAATTTCATGGATGGCCCCTTGCTCATGGGGAAAGTCTTCCACGCCTGCTTTAGAAGCACATGGCAGGGTGGGCCAAGGTCTCTGTACGATGGGCTGAGCGGAAGGCTGCAGCCGTAGAAAACACCTTTGTTAAATGATTTATAGCCACACCAGTTACCTTCAAGGGAATACAATTTATTTCCTCAAAGTTTTAATTTAATTTAACAGAATAATATTTATGGGAGTCATAAAGGAGACTTATTATTCCAGGACAAGTGATTTGGCATTTATGGTTTCCAACCCATTGTTGATATATAAAAATCATTTCTCATGCACATCTAATTGCATGGCCTTAGATATGCTTCATATAATTACAGCCCAAGCAATTTAATTAGATTGTTTGATAAATTGTGGTAAGGAAACAGTTAGAAAACTTTTCATGACCTTTCCTTCTATCACAGAGTTCTAAAGTGTGAAGTCACATGAGCTTGGATTCCAGGGCGAGGCCCTCGCACACAGTCCCTTCGGACGGTACTCGGTGTAATCATCCTGGATTTACGACAGGCTTGGCTTTCTGGCACTGCTTTTCCAGTTGTTTGTTTGCAGTATATCTTTTTAAATGTTCTCAACAACTTCTATTTTACATGTAAAGCATTCCCATTTCTGGCATGCAGTTCCACGAGGTGTTTGTTACAAACACATGAATGTATACAATCAACACACCAGACAGGATACGGAACAATTGCATCCCCAAAGAATTCTTTATGCCATCCCTTTGAGTTCAGACCTCCACTCTCCTAATCCCTGCCAAACACTGATCTGTTCAATTTCTACATATTTTTGGTTTTCATTATATATATTTTAAATATATCATACACACACACACACACACACACACACACATATTATCTCATTTTTTTTAATATTGGAAGAATAAAATACCACACAGATAGACATAAACTCAGGGGAGCTTTCAACATATACTTGATAAAAAGAAATGTATGATATTTGCTGCAGAGAGCAAGTATAAAGTTAATAAAATGTGTTTACTACAGCTTTCAAGGTTCCATGAGAATTGTCGTAGTCATCATGGCCTCACAATCCTGCAATCACATTTAATGGTCTTTCTCCATAGCATTGTCTTACAATCTTTTTGTATTGTCTACCAGAGGCCCAGTGCACAAAAGTCATGCATGGGTAAGGTCCCTGGTGGCTGCTGGCTGCCGGCCAGGGCCTTCCTTTGTTCTGCACTGTCCCCTGGTGGTCAGCACACATCACAATGAGCGACTGAACTCCTGGTTGGTTGAACTCCTGAGGGGACATTTTGCATATTAAGCTTTTATATAGAGAGATAAGATCGGTGCTGAAGAAATTTAAAAAAAAAATATTTTTTATTGATTTCAAAGAGGAATGAAGAGGGAAAGAGAGATAGAAACATCAATGATGAGAGAGAATCATTGGTTGAATGCCTCCTGCAGGCCCCCTATGGGGAACCGAGCCCACAACTCTGGCATGTGCCTTGACCGGGAATTAAACCCATGACCTCTGGTTCATAGGTTGATGCTCAACCACTTGAATTACCTGGGCATGAAGACTTTTTCTTTTGTTTCTGATTTTAGTCCTTTGAGTCTTTGATTTTTTCCCCTTGGTCTGTTTAGCTGAAGATTTGTCAATTTTGTTCATATTTTTGAAGACCCACTCTTTAATCATATATATATATTCTTTATATTTGTTTCCATTCTAATCTTTATTATTTATTTTTACATTAATTGTGTACATTTTGATTTTAGTTTTCCAGAGTCTCAAGGGGGAAGATTAGGGAACTTATTTGAGATCTCCTTTTTTTTATATATATTGGAACAGATAGCTATACATTTTCCTCTTAGCATTGGGGTGTATGCATCCTATAAATTTTGGTATGTTGTACCTTCTTGTTCATTTATCTCAAAGTAGTTTCTATTTTCTAGTGTCACTTCTTTGACCCATTTGTTCTTTAGGATAGTGTTATTTAATTTCCACATATTTTTGAAACCCAACATTTTCCTTGCTATTCTTTGTCATTTCATTTAATTGCAGTGAGAGAATATATTGAGTATGACATAAATTCCTTTAAATCACTGAGACTGCTTGTTTTATGGCATAGAACATGGCTTACCTGGGATGACATTTGATGCACATGTGAGAAGAATATTGCTAGAGGTCCAGTGCACAAAATTTGTGCATGGGTGTAGTCCCTAGGCCTTCTGGCAATCAAAATGCGAGTGTCTGGCATGGAAGGGCAGGTCCCAGCTGACCTCTGGGCCCTGGAAAGTAAGTACCCGGGCTCCTGGGCCTTCGTACACCCTCTCCTATGAGTCATCAGGTCTTTACCCAGTTCCCTCAGTGTCTGGGTGCCCAGGAGTGGCCCTGCCCCCTGCCTCTGGCACTGGTTGTTATCTGTGGGGCAATCGGCAGACTGATCAGTCCCACTCACAACCACCTTGGCCTGGCATCACCCGCTCACCTGCTCCATCATCCCGCAATGGTCACACTCCCTTGGGGATCCATCAGGACCGGCAGCATTTCCACTGTGCCCTCTGTCAGTGCTGTGTCCCCGACATGGCCATCTTCCATGCTGCCCCCTGGTGGTCCGGTGGGGGACCATGGTATGGACCAGGCAGTTCTGCTTCACACCACTGTGCTCAGTCTCCCATGACAACGCTGGAGCAGAAGTTCAGCTCCCCCCTGTGCCACACAGTCTCCAGGGGAGAAGCCAAGTCCAATGCTGACATTCCATCGGAGCAGAGGTTTGATACCCACAGCTTTGCTTCCTCTGCCTGCGTTGACCCTGGAGTGAAAGGAAATAGAAGCCACAGAGAAGATATTGGGGAAAGCAGAGAACAGAAATCCTGACCCACACAGCAGTGTGTGGTTGATTTTGTCTCTTGAGATTATCTTAATTTAAACTCATAGATATACATGTCTTACTGTGTCCTAACACCGTGAGAGGTGGATGACCGTGGCGAATGGCTGTGGACTTGTTGGAGTGACCCATAAAATCCACTTGGTCTGTAGCTTCAAGTATAATGCATGGACTTTCAATTTTCCAAGGGTGTCCTTTATAATTACTTATAATTTTAATTTAGATAAGAAGATATTGTGTGTAAAACCATCACCAAATCATTTGCTAGGAGTATTTAGTAAAAACAGGCATCATTCATTTTATATCAGATCAAATCTGCAAAATTCAGACAAAGAGCTCCTGAAAGACTGTTTGGAGACAGATGCACAAACCATGGTAGGTTAATAACTGGATGAATCCTTTTGTTCTCATAAGATAGAATGAAAATTTAAAAAACAATAACATATATAAAGTCAATGAATATCATATAATATTCAAAATGTAGTAATCAAATATTCAAATGCTAAATCAAAATGTAGTAAATCTAACTTATGTCATACCTTGTTTATATAATAATTAACATATATATATGTTATATATATATATATATATATATATAGAGAGAGAGAGAGAGAGAGAGAGAGAGAGAGACTATATATCTAAACAAAATCTATCTCCATCTCTCCTTTATTTATTCATCTATCTGATGGTAAAGTAATCATAGCCTCTTCTAAAAATACTTTTAGACATCACAGTTAAAAATTCTAAAAAAAAGATGTACTCAATTTACTTGAGATTCTGTGCTTTATATTGTTCATATTGCAAAGTAACGTTAAGTCAGCTTTTGTACGCTCACCATCCAGTAGACTCACAAAAAGTTTTTGTTGCCTATACGAGGCGGTTCTAAGACTATCTTTCAAAGTCGAGGGATAAAGAGGCATTTTAACTAAACGTTTTAAAGTAATTCTCTAAGCCTATAAAACCACACCTAGGCATCTCTCTTTCCTTTCAAGTAAAGAATAAAATATACCCTTGAGCAAATCTTGGATTTGGCCTGGCTTTTAAAAAAGCTTTGGGGTAAAACCTTGTAAACATTACATTATAAATCATCAGCATTGAAAATGAAGTGTTTGGCAAAACAGAGTTTGTTTTTGTGCCTGCATTTTGTCAAAGGAAAGGCAGAGCTGGACTGCAGTTAACGCAGTCACATCAGATTTTATTCCAGACGATTGCAGTTGGGGCGGAGGAGACCTCAGTATAGAACGGAGTCCCATGGCAAGTACAGCGTGGGCCGGAGGGAATTTATAGGAAGGATCAGGGCGGGGTTGGTGGATGGAACATTACTAAAGGGAATTTAATTTAGAGAAACCATAAAAGTGTTTTTCCCGAGCCTGATTTCTCAGAGAATTTTGAGTCCATAAATTGTCTCATGTTTACTGTCACTATGGACATCCTGACCCAGCAGCTCTTGCAGCAATCTCAGCTGATAACCAGGGGCCACTGGAGGCATCCGCAGTGTTGCCAGAGGGGCAATGAGACATGAGACTCGTCCTGAGGGTAACTGGGGCCCTGTATGACTTAACCCGGATGTTGAATAGTAGGAGCTTTGAATATGAGTTCTTATGTTTATTAACTATATACATTAATTATGGTAATCACCTACTCATGACCTTTTCTCAAACTCTGTTAGGATATTTTTTTCCCATAGTTGCTATCAATTCCATAGATATTAATTTCATTCAATCTTTCTCTCTTATACCTACTGTCCATATTCTTCCAATATATCTTTCAATTTGAATGTTCCTGCTTTTCATAATGAAGTTTATAAGTCTCATGGGTTCAAATCTCTTTTTCTCTGCAAATTTTCCTCTTTTAGTGTTTAACACAATAAGATATGTCTCTTCCTGAGAATACATGGGTATTTTTATATAAACGTTCTCTTCCAGCACTTTTATGCTTTTGTATCTTAAATAGAAATCAGCCATATGGTTTATTTGGGTTTTCTTATTGCTACTTATTATCTGTTGACTAAACAGACACTAACAAAGATAATGATCAATTTTATGTTAGCTATTGTGTTTTGGTTAAGTGTTCATTGCCTTTCTTGTGAAATACATACCTTATATATTTCCGTAATATCTTATGTAATAGTTCATGAATGGTATCCGTTGACTGTGTTTATATTACTAATCACATTAACGTAATAATTTTACATTTATCTGAATGCATACTTCTTAAATTCAACTTGGTTTGATATACACCCAAAAATCTCAGTGGAAAGACAATCTAGAGTCAGATTTGATCAGTTTGGGCTGTGTATTTAAAGAGCTACGTATCATTAAAAGGCTGCTGGGGGGAGAGATCGTGCTGTCTATCTGCATTATGTGCCATTCTGTTGTTCAATCCTGTTGATATTTTCCTGACACTTCCAGGATTGAATTCTCTTATCCCATAGACTTTCAAAAGAGGGTCAGATTTACGTAATACTTAAAGATACAATATCCACAGATTATTAATTACCTGCTACTTACAGGCTGATTAATTTGTGTGAACTCTATTGTACTGAGATTAAGAAACTTAAATATGAGTGAATAAACATGATGTGGTAAGTCTCACACTCCAATTACAGATTTGATGGGGCTCATCCACCAGGCAAAGCATTAAACACTCGTCCCCTCTTCACGACTGGAAGACAGTCGTGAGGTCTTCCCAATAAAGCTCCCTTCTCTGCAGAAAATGACTTAAGTCACTGTCCTCTGTTGGCCATCTCTGGGCAGGTTATTGGACCGAGTGTAGCTGGAAGCAGTTTGTTCGTTTGTTTGCTTTGCTTTATCTGCCTCAGCGTCTATTCCAGTTTGTCCCTGGATTACCTGCTAAGAGAGATCTTTCCGCTGCTCAAGGAGGAAATTAGAACTCACTTTTGTAATGGAATAAATATGTCAAAATTACAAGGCAACGTAGCTTCAGAAAACGTCTGCTACCTAATCAGGCAACGAAGGGGTATTTAGGGAACGACTTTTATGGACTCGAAGTGGAATTCCGTGTTTCATTATGGTGACAAAGGACCTGTAGTCCTTGGAGGGAAATACTACTGTAACACATTAATCACTCGGATAATGATAAGGTTTAAGAGTATTAAACTAAAATGTGTATTAGTAAGTGTCATAGAAATTAAACGGTAGAGGGAATATTACCTTCAGAACACAGGTTCAAGCCTTCCCGAGAGGGTGGAAATTGAGACGGAATAGATCAGTTTATTCAAAGGAGCATGTGGAGTGTACGGAGATGATCTGTGACTTTAGAGCAAGCACAGAAGCAACCTCATGGGGATTTTGTCCAAGCAGAGAGAGTCTTGATATTTAAATGACGAGGCCTGAGTGTCCCCAGGAAATGACTGTCTTCCCTTAGGTAGCACTCTGATAAAATAAAACAAAAGAGATCAATCCCATTGTGGCAGAGATATATGTATCACCAGAAATGGCAGGGACAGTTGTACTGACATGTATTCAATTACGTCTTCACTCTGATTTTCAAAAATACAACACAGTTCTATGTGATAAAAACAAAACAAACACACAACGACAATGCTTCACATACTGTGAGAGGTAACAGTTGCTTGTTGTGAGTAAAACAGCTAAAACATTTACAGTGTGCGTGGCAAGTATTAGTAGAGCTGATAAACTATTTGCACAATGTCTAACTGTCTGGAAGAAGCAACTAATTCACTCCCCAATGCTTGGCCGTCTTGCCACAGACAAATTAAGATGAATGTTCCAATATGAGTTTCCTCCAACACCACCAAGACATTAGCAACTTGGATGCTATTTACTTGAGAGAGTGTCAGCTCCCACAGAGCGAGGACTAGTCCTGCAGGGCTGACTAGATTACCAGTTTCACATAAAGAATTTAATTCCGGATCAACCAGATGGAGGAGATGCAGAAGGTACAGTTTATAGGAAGGGGGCAGAGGTTCCATCTGACCCTGGGCAAACCCTGCCTCCCTACCCCTCCTGCAAAGACCGTTCTTCTGTGTGTTTTTGTTTGTTTGCTGTGGTTTTCTTTCACGGGGTTTCCATTACATAGGCACGGCCGATTAAATCACAGTCCCTGGTGGTTGAGTTCAATCTCCAGCTCCTCTCCCTTCCCTGGAAGCCGGGAGGTTGGATTGAAAAATGCCAATTCTCTAATCACATGTTTTGATTAGTCTAAGGTGACCAGATTTTAACATTGACCGCTTGGGTGCCAAAAACCATATATTCCCTTCCCGTTCTCCCGCCTAGCTTGTCGTGCATTCTTTCCAAAAATTGGGACTTTTTAAAAATGCCACAGGATTCGGGACAAATTGTCAAAAATCGGGACTGTCCTGCCAAAAGCGGGATGTCTGGTCACCTTAGATTAGTCCCCATCCTTAGAAGCTTTCCAAAAGTCACCTCATTGGCAATAGCTCAGTTGTGATTGAAAGGGGCGTATCATGTAAATAACAAGACACCCATTTTATGTTTATGGTTTTGGAGTAATTTCATGAAATGAGGTCAGAAGGCCAAATATTATAATAAGAGATGTTCCCATTGTTCTTCTCATGTAGGAAAAGTAGGGGTTTTTAGGAGCCCACACATTCACATCCAGAGATTCAACCAACCGTGAATTGACAATGTTTTCAGTTCATAATTGAGACTCCACAGATGCAGAGGGCTGACTAAATGCACGGTTCCATGCCATGTCACATACGGTACTTCAGCATGCATGGACGTAGGTGTCTGTGAGGGGGTCCTGGCACCAAATGCCCATGGATGCTCAAGCCATTATTGTAGTTCAGTGTGGAGGGAGTCCAAGTTACACTTAGATTGCTGACAGCATGTGCCCTAATGCCCATGTTGTTCAAGAATCAACCATACAACGAAAGAAGGCTCTTAGCTACAAGAGAGGGCTGGAGGCATAACACGTGGTTGTTTCATTATTTGTAACTGTGTGTGTGTAGCTGTTACAGGCTGAATTAGGTCTCACCACCAGGACTTCAACATGTGACTGTATTGGGAGATTGGTATCCAAAGGGGTAATTCACTTAAAATGAGGTCAAGGAGAGAGGCTCTAATTAGTGTGACTGGTGTCCTGATAAGAAGAGGTTAGGACACAGCACACATATTACAAAGACCACGTGAGACCTGAAAGAGATGTCAGCCATCTGAGGAAAGGGGCCACAGAGAGACCAACCCTGCCAACAACTTGATCTCGAACGGCTGGTCTCAAGAGCGGTGAGAAATAAATGCCTGTTGTTTAATCCGTTCAGGCTGTGGTTCATAACGGTCCTGGCAAACTAATGTAGCAGCCCCTCTGAAATTTAAATTTTGGACTAAAATGTGAACATATGATATTTACTAGCCATAACCATGTCTAGTGTTTATGCCCAGCCTGTGGCTAAAATCAAAATGCAAAGTATCTTTAAAATATAATCTCCCTTGATGTAATTCAGTAAATAAGAAAATGTAGCCACTGGATATATATTCTCCTGAAAGTACATAGTATGCTTTTAACACTCATCCATAAAGACCCAGCATATTTATGTATATTATTTATGGCAAACTTAACTTAGTAATTTTATTTCACATCCGGTTTTCACTCACAGGCTCTGCAGAGTTAGGGAAATAATATTCTAGTCATTTTTTGAATATTTGAGTTTGTGTTTTTTTCTTTTTGCCTAGGGGATTGAAATAGAAAATGGCGGAAACTTCAGGTAACATTTCTGTCACAGGAGTTACAAGTTTAGCTGAAGAAGAAGGGTACGGATTCACATCATTTATAATGAGGGAAAATGCCTGAAATGCATGGAAATTGATCTCAGGTCCCTGACATGCATCATCTAAATGCTATATTTCAGCTCCAATCTGTAAACTAAAAACACACAAGCAAACAAACACACCACACATTTCCAAAGGGTGAATGGCTACTAGGCCAAATGAAGGCATATTAATAGTGTCCTGATGGTTAGAGGGATCCACTCACTACTAACTAGTGGTCTGTCCACCCTCCCCCGTCCCGTGCAGTAATTCCTATAGACATTCCTGAGACCCACAGAAACCCACATAAGGATCACGAGGCCGCAGAGACATGCTGGTCATGGCAGGGGCTCAGCAACCTGGGAACATACATCTGAGCTCTCAGATTCCCAAATAATTCACGTGGCACATGCTGGCTTTTCATTTGAGATTCAGAGTGCCAGGGCCCCTCCGAATGCAAGCAGACACGTGTGCCTGCAGACTAGTAGCAGCAGCCATGTGACGTTAGAGACACTCAGAGCTGATGCTCCTTCCTTGAGCCCTTGTGGCAGCAGAGATCCCCTCTGGGAAGGATGTTTGGTGACTAGGAGCCGGGCGATGCAGGCATGCCTCAGTTTACTGAGCTTCGCTGTGCTGAGCTCTGCAAAGGCTGCATGCCCTCCACACGGAAGATCTGTGCCCCCTGAGTCCAGCGAGTCTGCCGGGGCCACTTTCCGAAAGCATTTGCTCAGCGTTTGCTCCTGGCGGAGGTGCTGTGGTTATTGAAACGACAGCGATGGGTCTGTAATGGGGCACACGCTCTGCTGATGAGGCAGCGGCCAGGTGAGAGGGGACAGACACGGGTCAGGAAGCGGCTCTGTGGGTAAGCGCTGTCCAACACTACCTGGGCTACAGGAGAAATCCTTCCTGAAACAGAGCCTGTCGACCTTCCTTTAGGTAATCGCCACAGACACCCCACCCGGCAGCAGCCACCAGCCTGGTCAGCGGCGGACACCATCCAGGCAGGCCCTCCCAGCACCAGGTTAGGACTCAGTGAAGGCGCAGACGATGCTTAGCCCTTGTTCTCTTAGCAATATGGACTTTTTAATTAAGGTATGTGCTTTGTTTCTAAGGCACAACGCTGTTGCTCCCTTAACAGGCTGCAGTTTAATATAAACATAGCTTCTATGTGTACCCGGAGACAAAGCAATTGCATCATGCGCGTTATTGCAGTATGTGCCACCCCGGGTTGGCCTGGAACAGAATTCGCAATACCTTTGCGATATCGCCCTGTGCAAACACTCCCCCCCCCCCCCTCAGCGGGAGGTGGCAGGAGCACGCACACAGCTAACTCACAAACATCCGACCCCTGAGTGCCAGGCCCTCCTCCCTGTGGACAGGGGTCCACAGACCTACACAGCAAGGACTTCCTAAGCCAGAGCTTCGACCTGACATGTCGCCAACAAAGTCATATCTGCAGGCCAGTGCAGCAGCCTGAGCCAGGTGCCCCATGGTTGCCATTACCCCTGCAGGTAGCTGCCAAGCAGGCTATGTGCTAGGTAGCATCGACAGGGCATTTAAAAGTATACCATGTCATATTTATTTATTTATTTTATTTTTTTTACAGAGAGGAAGGCAGAGGGATAGAGAGTTAGAAACATCAATGGAAGAGAAACATCCCCCTACTGGGGATGTGCCTGCAACATGCCCTTGACCAGAATCGAAGCTGGAACCCTTCAGTCCTCAGGCTGACACTCTATCCACTGAGCCAAACCAGTCAGGGCCTTACTGTTAATGTCTTCATTATAGGGGAGAACTCAGCTAATATCTTAGTTTGAGAAAAAATTATTTTTCTTCCCCTACAAAAGGAAGTTTAAATATTTCCTTTTTTGTCATCTCTGTTGCTGGCAGCATCTGTAGTTACTTCACCTGCTCTTTGTATGAATCAGATACACAACTCAAGGGTCATGTTTTATGTTGACGGGTTGATCACATCGTCCGTGTCATCATGATGTATAAACTCCAGCACATAAAGTTCATAGATTAAAGCTGAAGCTGTGGTAGGCTGGAATTCGGAAAACACTCTACCAAGCCTTGTTGTTATTTGAGGCACTCTGATTTGGTTTCAGAAAACCTGGATTTGAAATGAGGAAATGTGCATTTTCAGGCAATTTTTATTGTGGGACTTATTTATTCTTCTAGAGTTTGGGCCTTCGAATCTTAAATTTGGAGCAATAATAGTATGCAAGTGAGATGTTTTTTCTGAATGTAATTTGGATTAAGCAGGTTCACATGAATAAATATTTGTGAGAACTGATAGATACAGCTGGATGACAAGATTTATAGGATGTTCAAAGAAATCATCAAAGAAAATAAAGGTTGTAAGCTTGGGCCTAAAAATAGTTATAGTCTTGACACATATGAGTAGATTGCAGTATATTCTGGGATGAAGATGATAACTTTGGTTTGTATGATTGGATTTGGATTAAATTTAGGGTGACATGGAATCCTTCTAAGGAACATCCTCTTCTGAAATATGTGCAGTCTTAAAATGTCTTTATTTTTGGCAACTTCCTTCCCACTGGTGGGTTCTTTCTTTCTCAATCCACCCCATTTGGGCTGCCATCTTCCTATCAAGTTTAGTTAAACAACATTTCTTTTCCTTTGTGCCCCTGCCTCCTGGTATTTGCCCCTGTCTTCTCTGGTAAACTTACTCCTTCCAAAGCACATCGTAAGCAGGACACCAACCAGCAAAATATGTTCCCGTGGCTCTCTTTGCTCAGGAAGAGTCAGTGTCCTTGGGAAGTGCCTGGTCATCAGCACAGGAAACCAAGCCCCTCACTGGCCATTGACCTTGGGTGAGGACCACACTACTCTTAACTATTACCTTTCTCAAATGGGAAATAAAATTGAGTTGCTTATGTTAAGGGGCTTTCAAATGGAGCCAGGAGGCCATTAAGGAAATGGGTCTAATGCAGGCCCTCCCAGGACAAAACATGAGCTTTTGAACTAAGAACAAACTAACATATCCTAGAGTGCAGCAAGAACCCCGGCAACTCTTCACGCACACAGAAGTTTTAGTTATCAATAACTTGAGCAATCAATTATGTTTGGCCAGGTGAGTTTTCTGCCACCTGCCCTTCCTCCCCACCTCGGCCCCCCACCACCCTGCTGCACCCACCCCCGACCCTGGCTTTTTGCCTTTAAAAATCTTTGACTTAACTCCCTAGTAGGATACTGAGTTGCTACTAAAATCTGTATGTTTGGATTTGCAATTCCTTTAAGTCCCAAATAAATGCATTTTGTTTGTATGATTTTTACCTCCTGACAATTTAGGTTAACGCTTTCTTGTCAGGATTAATAGAAGTCCATCTTAAACATGTCATGAACTACAGTGAATTATTGAAGGCAGAGACCAGAGGATGTACTAAATGTTTAAATTCAGAAAGAGATAGAAAATGAGGAGTCAAGAATGAGTGTAGGTTGTTTTTTGTTTTTGTTTTTTAGAAACTGATATATTCTAGAATTTTCTATATTCTATTTCAAGGCAATATGGATTCCCCCAGTTGAATCCAGTTGAAAAGAAGCTTGTCAAATAAATTTTCTAGAAGTATCTGAAAACCAAGGGACGTATTAATGAGATTTTAAAATGTTCACATTTAGGTCATAAAGGATTTAAAAGTAATCATACATCAGTGCTTGGAAAATGCATATAGCCTTTGTGTATGTAGAACACACTCATTTATCTCCAGCAACATTTGCAAAAATAATGCACCCAAACAGGGGACCTGCCCCTCGCACCCTCTGGCAGTTAAATTCTGCCGATTAATGGTATTAATCATCCGTCTGCACAGAGTCGATGGCGCGGAGACCTGGGCAGCAGCGGCTGTCTGGGCTCTCAGTGCATTACTCATGTCTATTTTAAAGTCATGAATCGTAACCAAGGCGCACAGCCCTCTACAGAAGTTCACCTCATCTTGTAAATGCTTAACCAGGGCTGTGTCTGCTGTGTTTCATTGCATTTCTGTATTTTTTCAAATATAGTTTTTATTGCTATCAGGGAGGAAGGGGGAGAGAGAGAGAGAGAGAGAGAGAGGAAACATCAGTGATGAGAGAAAATCATTGATCGGCTGCCTCCTGCACACCCCTACTGGGGATCCAGCCTACAACCCAGGCATGTGCCCTTGACCGGTATCAAACCTGGGACCCTTCAGTCCACAGGCTGACGTTCTAGCCACTGAGCCAAACCAGCCAGGGATATTGTACTCCTGTATCTTAACAATGGGAAGGGCATTGCAATTCTGCCTTAACTGAAGCAGGGTTGGTTGTTGTTACAGATATGAAGGATCATGCTGTCCTTCATCAAGAAGGGAGGGTTTCTGTGGTCCCTCTAAACTGTCGGGGTCATGCTCTCATTTTTTAGGAATATGCAAAGCATTCGTCTCCATGGGCACAATTCCATTAAGGGTCATCCAGCTTTCTATCACTCGCCTTCTCTCTCTTATCCAAATGACTCCAGCAGAAATATTCCTTGTGTAATGTTCTACCCATAATTCTTTCTCCTGCTCTTCACTCAGAGCATGCCCATCTGAGTCCCCAGCATGGCCTTCACCCCGGGGCACACCTCTCACAGGGAAATAAATTCAGTGAAGTACCTGGCAGCCCAAGCAGGGAGGCTGCTAATCAGATGGGAAGGAATCGTGCTAATCTCAGTCCAAGTGGGGCTCGGGGTGTCTGGGAAGGGAAACAGATGGCCCACTCAAGCTCTGCTCTTCATGTCTGCTCCACTGTGAGGGCCCCGCCATACTGGGTCCGATGTCTCGCCTGCATATTCCCTCTGAAGAGTGTGGGGAGGCACACAGCTGGAGCCGGGGTGGGATCTGACTCGGCAGCTGAGCATTTCTCAGCACAAACTGTGGGAGGTATTTTTTCCAAGGGCTTTAGCTCTTCCCTCCGTGGCCCCTTTCTCCCACGTGGAGTCCACATATTCAGCAGAGATACAGGGAAGCCATAGTCACCTGGTCTGAGATGCATGAGCAATCGCAGTGGCAGAAGGAGCATCTGCGGTGTCTCTGGAGGAGAGAATTTGGTGGTTGCTGCTTCTGAGTGGTTGCTGCTTCTGTCATGGTTTCATCGCTGGTCCAGCAGATTCCTTTATCTGATTGGACAGTTTTGTTTTTACCATCATGCACATAGGCTGTGGAACTATTGTAATCATGGGTAACCACAGGTAAATCTTAACTGAAGAAAAGAAATTCATTAACACAATGCAAGTGATAGATCAATTTAACTTACTGAACATTTAAAACTAAAATCCTGTGCCTAAAACAGTGCCCTCATTGTTTAAAAAAAATGCTAATTTTAATAAATGCTCTTTGAAATTACATTGCAATGATTTCTCTAGAAAAGGTATGTTATGTGAAGGTAGTCTGTTTGTGAAAAAGTAGTATTCAATTATATTTCCCACCCATTCTTGACCTAATTATTTGAGGGTGGAAAATTCTGCATTCCTAAATACTAATAACCCACAAATTATGTGAATATCACCATAGTTACAGAGTCTATTTTTTTTTTATAGTCCGGTTCTCATTCTCTGTGAGAGTCACAATTCCTAGGTAATGTATGACCTGTGAAGGACTAAACCCAAGCCTCACCCGAGACTGTGCTAATAATTACAGAATGCAGCCTGGAGACACAGAATAAGGGACTCGCTGTTGTATTTGTAGCCACTTCACTGGTGACTTGGATATATAATATGTATTCATGGGCCTCGGTGTTCTTATCTATAACGTGAAGGAGTTGGAAAAATTGTCCATGCATAGCTGAGACAGCATCTGCCTACCAAGGTGTCACTCATTTTCCTGTAGGCAGCTTTCTAGAGAGGAGGCTGTCTAGGTTGGACTTCAATTCCCAGCCATCTTTGCATCATTGGAGTCAGTGCTCCAAATACTAGCAGACTGTGAGTAGATCTTTGTGTTTCTTACTATTCATGACCAAAGAAGTGAAAAAATGACGTATAGTTCCTTCTTCTGTTTTCCTCTCGCCACCGACAGAATGACTAGGAGTCCCAGGTCTTTGAGACAACAGAGCACAGAGTGGAGAATCCTAGATCCTAAATGACCGTGAGCAAAGCTACCCGCAGACTAGAAACCATTTTTTATTTTACTCAAGTAAGACATCGTTTTCTACTTGTCCAGTGGCTGAGATCTCCAGGTTTGATGGAAACAGCAGCCAACAGATTACAAATTCCTTGTCAACTTGGAATCTGAGTTCAGCTTTGGCTTAGCAGCTACAGATGTTTTCATTCAAATTTGAATCTTTTCAGTCAGAGGAGCCCCAATTCTGAGGATATGGAGCTTTTATTTTTCTTTCCTTGGAAATAGTTCTGTGTGGCTAAAGAATCATGTGGCTCATCATAGGGGCCCTCCCTGCTTGAGCTCTCGTAAAGTGAGAAGCAGTGTGTAGCAGGGAACCTGACTCTGTGGCAATCGGGGATTGGACCTCATTCTGCTAAAGCACATTGGTAAGAGGCTAATGTTATAAGCAAAGATTTAAACACGATAATGTTCTCAAAAGAGTAAATCTTTCTCTAGGATCAAGTCATGATTTAAGGCTGTCAAAAATTAAATTAAAAGATGGAGGAGATTTAGGAATAAAGAGAGATGTTTTACCGAATCCTAACCTCTATTGGCAGAACCATTTCGAACAAGTACCAACATCACAGCTGTTACTGGCAAAATCAGATTGAGAAACCCCTTTTCTTAAAGAGGAAATCTTGAGCACAGAACTAGAAAGATACAGACCCTTACAAACACGCTCAACAAGCAAAAACGAATTACAGGGATGGAGTAACATTTATGCAATCAAGATCAGAAGTAGGTAGAGGCATGGGAATAAGACCCAAGAAAGAAAAACCTGAAAATCCTCTCATGTGATATTTATAAGCTCTGATATAAACGCACTCATGCAAGTAGAGGGTAGGAAAGTTAGAGTAAGATGCACATTTGAGAGACAGAAATACGAAGAAGGAGAGAGTTTCAGCCCATATAGTTTAAGACCTATCCTGTTCCATGGAATGACCTTGCCAGGGATGCCTATTTCAAGTTTATATACAAATTTTATTTATAGCAATTTTAATCTGGTAATTTTGTGTATCATTTCAGTATTTTCAAAATCCAAATGTAAAGAACTGCTCTGAGAATTCCCACAGCCTTCTGAGAGATGCCCTGTGAAGACTGCAGTAACTCTGGTACCCTGTGCTGGGAGGTGAAGTTCCATCCTTACCCAATATTTGGATCATAGAACAGGCGGTATCACTACTGAGCACATTGCTATGTTGCTCACTGTCAAAACGCATGCTTGCGTGTTCCTGGTGAGCACGCGTGTGTAGCAAGAGTTATACAATCCCACAGAAACACACATTCCTTGGTATGAATCGTACCCATAGAGACTGAACTGGATATTTTTTTTAACAAGAAACATTTAGAGCTTCCTTTGTTAAGAAATTAAAAAAATACAACGTGTTCTATTTAGAAAGAATTAAGTGGATATTATGGTAAATTACTCAAAATGCAAAACAGCAAAGAGAAGCAAAACAGGCCTGGTAGGTTCTGGCCTCCAGGAGGTGGTATGCAGGGGCTGGCATGCTGGTGAGACGCTCCCTCACATCTCAGCTCCTCTCTGAGTACAGTTGACCCTTGAACTTGAGTATGAACTGTGCAGGTCCACCTATATGTGGATTTCCTTTCAATACATGTATTTTCTCTTCCTGAAGGGAAAAAAAAACACACAATAGCAAGGGAAGAACAATAATGATGCATTCATTGACCAGGTATGGCTGCTGACAAGGCTTAAAAACTTTAGATAAAAGAGAAGCGTCACCCTCTTGTGATTAAAATACAAGTAGAACAAATGTTTTATGCCCCAGGGTGGAGATAATGAAACAAAGCAGATATGAAAGCTCTGATTATTATTGTAATTTTGCAGAAAATTTGGCTTAAGCTTCATAGCCATCAAAACATTATCTGTTTTCAATGCCTAATAAAAGCAAATAACTTTTTTCCCCCTGAAAATTATTCCTGAAACTAATTACCTAAATAAAATGACCATATGGTCACTGAACAGGAATGGGCCCAACTTCACAAAGGAGCAGCTCTTTATTTGGGAGTAATGTACATCTATCCTTGGAAAAAGCTAAGCATCCCTGATGCTATGGCTCATTGAAGTGATATTGGTGAGAAGCTAATCAAATGAGCTGAACCCTAGGCAAGGACGCATTTCAAATGTGTTGGAAGGAAGGGATAGCGTGCAGCCTTCCATTGAACTTCAACTTGCAGTGACATCAGTCACTGACTGTTCACTTTTGCTTTGTGTGGGTTTCGCAAAGGGACAGGTGCAAAATTATACACTGTTTTTGTGGTTGAATATTTATAAATGTCAAAGGGTGCAATAAAGTAGAATACCCCCCACTACTATCCTACCCTAGAGAAATGTCTGCTGTCCTTTTGGTGAGTTAGGAAAATCAGGAGTTTATAGCGATGGGATGGTAGGACATTAATCTGAAATGACCCAAACACAGCCTCTAATGTGGTTATGCAAATAAGTCAGGGAGTTACTTCAAAAATCAAGAAAATGAGTGAAAGAGGAATTTAAGCTTATTCAGCATAAAACTCTCCGAGTAGACCTCTTCACTTATAGCCAGTTTTGCAATGAAGAATAATTTAATGCTATTTTTGGTGCAAAAGAAATCACCTTTGATAAAATTTGAATATACTTATTGATCTCAAATGTAATTATTCTCTCAACGTATTATGCAGGTTTCTCAATTTTGCTGTTCTCATAGTATGAAAACTTTGAGGACCACCACCTCCCAGGTGCACACACCGTAAGTACCAAACTCTTGTTCAAGAACTGTTCTTAAGCATCTTCTTACTTTAGTATGTATTGCCTTGCTCAGAAACTTGAGAAAAACTAAGCAAGTACTTTAATGAGCAAAATTTTTTTCAAGACTGAATTTGATGAGAGACTACTTTGCAAATCAAATAGAGATGTACAATTCTTGAATACTAGTTTTTAGGTAATCAGTGAAAATATTTTTTAAACTTGTGCAGTACTTTATCTTTATGCAAGACCAATGGTTTGCATCAAAGAGCAACTTTACTTAAATCCAAATTACCTAAAGAGTCAACAATGCCTGCGAGAGGCTTAAAAATATTACTTCAGCACAAAAACTATGACACATGTCACGAATCTAACAGATGGTTACCTAAAGCCCAAATCAATGTCAGTCTTAAGTAATACAGCTCCTTAAAACTGCTGAGGTTTGAGTAACCTGGTAAAACAGTAAACTGACCTGCGCCAGGAGTATATTTATTCATTTGAATATTGCGGAATAATGCCAACCAGATGCCTTTGGCCTTGGTGATTTCTTCCCCCTTCTGGCAGAGCTGGATAACAGGATCGCGTGCCTTCTGCAGCCACTGTCAGCTGCTGATAACAGTTTTGAGACTTTAACTTCTAAGGCAGGAGACTGCATTCCCTTGAGGAGATTCATTCTGTACATTTTAAACGTGAGTTAAGCATGGAGATGCCTGCGGCTGCTGTTAACTGAAAAATAAAGGGCAACGTGAGAGGCAACCTGTGTTTATTTGAGATTTTAAAGGACCGCTATTCAAGAAGCACTGGCTCAGACTGAAACCCTAACAGTATTCTGATTAGGGGTGAGGGCAAGGGTCTTTATGACAAAGGGAAGGGGAGAAAGGGGACATCTGTAATGCTCTAAACAATAAAAAGGAAGAAATTTCCATCAGTGTCAGGAAGACAAGGGAGAAAATCTGTAGGTGCATATAAACTTTCATTCTTACCTATGCGCGCTGGTGCTAATGCTAAAGAACGTCTCTAGGTTTTAGCCCAGTGGTCAGGACATATGCTTCCCTGGTGGCTTTGCAAACAGTCGTGTGTAAGACGATGCTGGTTTGGCCCAGGCCCAAGGTTATTTTGCTCAGAAGTAAGGCCTGTGGGAATTTCTCTGGGATGGCTTCACTAGCTTCTGAAAAAACAGCTCCAGCCTGGCCAGCATGGCTCAGGGGTTGAGTGTCGATGTAGGAACCAGGAGGTCACAGTACGATTCCCCCAGTCAGGGCACATGTCCAGGTTGCAGGTTTGATCCCCAGTAGGGGGCATGCAGGAGGCAGCTGATCAAAAATTCTCTCTCATCATTGATGTTTCTGTTTCTCTCTCCCTCTCCTTTCCTTTCTGAACTCACACACACACACACACACACACACACACACACACCTTAAATGGCTCCATTGATGTAAACTTTTTACACTGGAAATTGCCTTTTTCGAAAATAAACACTTCTGTGAGGAAGGCATCCCCATATGGTCTTTGATCCAGATTCAGCAAAGACCCCAGGTCAGTAATAAAGTTTCAGAATTTGTCCCATGATGGATTCTAAGAGGGAAATTCCTATGCTTTTCTTCTCTGGAGTCTCATGAAGCCGATAGACTCTAGGCAATGGCCAGTATTGGACAAGATACACCTAAAATTCCTTTGAATTTCATGGGAGCAATTGGAACATAGCATGAAATATGTTAATTTGCATTTTTTTGAAAACAGGATAATCCATGTCTGAATTCCCAGCAGCATGCTTCCGGTGTGCTGAGAGATAAGGATGGCTGTGAATGTTTAATACCACTGAAAACTTAGAAATTGGCTTTTCCAGTTCTCAAAATTTAGTGCATTTGAAATCATGTTTGAGTATGTTCTTGTGGCTCTTTCCCAAACTCCCCACTCTGATAATATGTGGTGTCTCAGCTTTGCCTCAGAGAGCACTAGAGACTCCATTACAGAGCAGCCCCTTACAATCGCTTTTTGATTTGACAATTAATTAAAAGGTATTTATCTACTCTGAGCCTCACATTCTTCACTGTAAAGTGGAGATTCAACCTACCTCATAGGATTGAAGACAGATTTCTTCAAATTAGACAAAACAATATCCAATTGATTTGTCTAATTTGAAGATAAATAGCACAGCACATAACAAGAGCTTGATGTATGGTTTTTAGTATTTTCCGTGACCTGAAGTGTCATAACTTCGTTAGAGAACTCAGTGGGACCCTTCTTCTTATATCTGACAGGAAAATATCTGAAATGATTTGAAATGTTTAGTCAATTGAAGAAGATTTTACATATTAATGCATCATCCTTATGTGGAAAACTTTGAAAGATCCATTACTGTCATTAGGTTAATTCCCAAATTAACCTAACTGTCCCTACAACTGCCTGACTCCAAACCCCACCACATCCACTTCCTTTCTCATCTGCATTACATTCCTTTCCTTTCCTGTCTGACTTAGTTTCCAAGTTGTGATCTCTCAGGCCCTAGGTTTTTATCTTGGTCATGAGTGTCTTGGCACAGATCTGAGATTCTCATGGCTGTTTACTTCCCTTACAGGTAGCTCTGAGTATTCCAAGTTGGGCTTGAACCCTTTTGAATCAGACAGAGAGGAGTTGATTCAACCCTTTGTGCCATCAAGAGGGAAGTCTGAGGCCTTGGGAAAATACTAGAACGTAGTTGTTTTCACTTCACTGAAGTATGATGACAAAATCATATTCTTGAACCCTTTCTTTTTCTTTTTTTTTTTTTTTCATTTGAGACACACAAATGAAAGCAGGGGAAAGAAGGGTATGGTCATCAGCTAGATCAGGTAAGTCGGTGAGCTCAGCAATCCGTGGGGAGATGTGCAGCTGGGCTACACCTGTTCTTTCTCACTGGATTACTGTGGCCTTGGAAACTCAGGCAGCTGCGAAGGCAGGAACCATATTTGATTTTTCCAGAATGGATCTGAGACTCTAACATCCTATATAATAAAAGGCTAATATGCAAATCAACTGAACATAACGACTGGTCACTATGATGTCCACTGACCACCAGAGGACAGATGCTCAAAGCAGGAGCTTCCCACTGGTGGTTAGTGAGCTCCCATAGGGGGAGTGCAGCTCAGTCAGAAGCCAGGCTCAAGACTGATGAGTGCAGCAGCAATAGCAGGAGCCACTCCTACCTCTGTGGCAGCACTAAGGATGTCCAACTGCTGATTTCAGTTGGACATCCCCCGAGAACTCCTAGACTGTGAGAGGCCACAGGCCATGCTGAAGGACCCTCCAAGTGCATGAATCTCATGCACTGGGCTTCTAGTGTGTGTATACTTTGCTTCCTGTCCTACATTTGGGAAAAGATCAACAGACATGAATAACAGATCAGGTAATCCATGGAACGGATGTGTATGCTTTGTTATGCTACTTTGGAGCAACAGGTAGTAAGTACTTGCAGAACATATTAAAAAAGACTTGCACAGAAATATAGCTGACAAGGGTTTCATTGACGTTTGCACTTGAAGCAATCATAATCTGAATGAGAGGGAATTTCCTGCAGTTAGTAATAGAAGCCCCAACAGAAGAACAAAGCCTTTCCATTGGGATATGAAGAGAAGGTTATGGGCAATATAGCCGACAAGGTAACAGTGAAAAATAGAGGGTTTTTGTTGTTTTTGTTTTATCATAGGGCCATGTTTCATCAAGTTTTTCACTAATGTATGACTTTTTGTAGGGTAATACTAGATCCTGACATATGCTACATGGTGTGGTAGCTCTGTGCCAGAATAGGTGCCTGCTGTATTTGTGTTAAATCTAATTATGTAAATTGCATATAGTTCTCATTCCATTAAGTAAGTCCAGTGATTCCCAAATTATCAGTTTGTTTTCTATGTAAAATCCTCAATTCCTGAAATGCTGCAGGAGTTTTGATAGAAGAATGCTTGGGCATAGCATTTAGTTGCCATTTGGGAGGATGACCAATGCATAATGTTTTTTCCTAAAATTATGTGTTCATTCGGTGTGAGCATCCTACCTCTGTTCCTACCAAGTCGTTCTCCACATGGTAGGTCTACAGGTAAGATTTTTCAGCTAACATTCTAAAGAAGGTTTGTGAGAAAAAAAAGTGAAATCTTTTTTCTCTCGTTTGTGGTTAATGGAATTTCTGAGTGAGCCTCATGGATCTACAAAAGAAAAATGATGGTAGGTTGGTGTAGGAGTTTAACAAACTTTATTTTATAATCGAATGCTACAAAAGAAATCTAATTGGTTTAAATAGTTTTTATCTACTCTTTACCTTCCATGCTGTATCAATTTCTATCTAGTATCTTAACGACATTGGATTTGGTCTTTCTTTGATAGTTGAAATCAAGTTATCTACATCTATCTATCTATCTATCTATCTATCTATCTATCTATCATCTATCTATCTATCTATCTATCTGGCTAATCTGGCTAAGTGTCCGATCATCTGATTGGTCACTATGGTGCTCACTGACCACCAGGGGGCAGACACAATGCAGGAGTTGCCATGACATGCACTGGCCATTTACAGAGAAACAGCGCCATGGACCTGGAGCCCACAAAGCAACACTTGGCTTCGCCCAAGTGGAACACAGGTCCTGCCACCACCCTGGAGCAACAGCCACCAAATCACAGCCAACGCTGACGAGCCTCCATGGTGCGAAATGTGGCTCACAGCCCAGCCCAGCCCAGAAACTGTCGCTGTGGGCACTGGATAATGACGTCATGTAGCAACACCGGGCTTCCTTTCCCTAGCAACTAGCCTCCTTGCAGTTTCTTCAGCCCAGGAACACGACTTGCTTTATAGCCAGGTGCAGACATTTCACACTACAACCAAATGTCTGGGAAGCGTTTTCCATGCCTCATCTCATTTGCTTCTCACAGAAGTCCTGGAGTAGGTAAATAGGAGACTCAGTGGAATCCTATTTTCTTTTCATTAGACAGAAAATGGAGATGTAGAAAGCTTAGAAACTTGACCCGACTAAAAAGAAGTAAGAAATGATGGACCTTGAAAGTGACTTCAGATTTTCTCACTGTGCAGAATATAGTCAAACACGGCTGCAGTTAAATATTTTACCCTTTGTTCCTCCTGCATGATCTACAGTAATAATCTGTTTCATGTTGATATTTACTGCTGTGTTGTTGACAATTACCTGAAAGAGAAGTTGAGGTGCTTCACTGGGCTGGAAAAAGTTTAGCTAAATCAGAAAACAGGTTTAATTAAGCAAGTTTATTCTATGTCTTTAAAAGGCTAAGTTGACTCTCGCATGAGCGATACATATAAAGCTCTCACTGGCACACTTGTGTTTTGATCTGTCATTGTTGATTGTGAATTTGATTGACACTTCTTTTATAGAGAAAGAGCAAATAGCGATATTAAAATATTTCTTCTAATTAATTTCCTTTCAATGTACATGAATTTGTGCACCAGGCCACTAATAATTATATATGTCTTGGTAAATTTCTGAGTACAGGATTACTTTGGTAGGAAATCATAATAACACTTAATTAAGGCTCTATTTTATTTCCTATATAATATTTTCCAAAGTTTTTATACTTTTATCCAGTTTGGATAAGGTTATATCAATAGCTTAAAATAAAGGCATATAATATTATTCAAGTCAGTAGTTTCAAATATTTTCTTACTTCTAGATATCTGAATTTGCATAATTTAATAAAAAATAGTGACTCATCATGGTAATACTTTTAAATTACTCAGATTTATTTCAGAATAGAAAAAAAATTCCATATAGTTGGATAGAACAGATCTTTCAAAATCAGTTAATTATAGAAAAAGCAATGTAAAACTATATATACACT
>PVJC01007155.1:0-47117 GCA_004026665.1 Murina feae
TTTAAAATAATTGGAAAATTGACTAACATATGTCAAAAGTAATAGATGGTGTAGTCAGGAGAGACTTGAGTAAAACAGAAAAAATTGCAGTAGGCCACAAAGGAATGAAACTAAGTGCATATAACTACATGTTCATTTTACTCACTGGAAACCACTCTGAAATTGGAGTTCTGTATTTGTTCTTGTCTGTGACTTTTGCTAAACCTTCATGAATAGCATTCTATAACTCTAAGTTTTTAATTATTTGTTTTTAAAGCTGGTCTTGAATTCTTGCTGCCTGGTATGGATTAGGTTGAATCAATTTTGGTTTAATTTAGTGAGTACAATATTAGAGTATCTGCTAATGTGTAAGCAGTGTGCCCGGGTAGAAATATGTCAGAATAATGCATTGTCTAATAAGGGGACATAGAAGTGTAAGCTATGTGGTACGTATATTCATGAAAGCCTGTGTGGGTATAGAGATAGCCAAGAGTGTGGGAGATTTTAGTGCTATCTGCGTGAGGGTGAGAAAGGATTTCTGGGAAAGATGACAGCTAGGTTTTTAAATTTCTTATTTCAGAGAGGAAGGGAGAGGGGAGAGAGAAACATCAAGATGAGAGAGAATCATTGATTGACTACCTCCTGCACGCCTCCTACTGGGGATCAAACCCACAACCCAGGCATGTGCCCTTGACTGGAATTGAACCTGGAACCCTTTAATCCACAGGCTGAACTCTGTCCACTGAGCCAAACCAGCTAGGGCGGACAGTTTTTAAAGTATAAATAGAAACTCTCCAAATATACAAAGAAGGGAGAGCCATTCCAGGTGGAGAAAACATCCTGAACTGAAGCAGGATGGTGTGTTAAGACAACTTTGAACAGTATTGCTGGATATAAACTGGGATGCTTGGGGAGGGGGTTATAGGAGGTAAGACTATTACAGAACTTCGCTTCTTAAAGTTAGGCATGGTATGGAGCTCACTGTCTTTGGTATTCCATTTGTCCTTGACAGTCAATTGGGAGTTTTAGGTAGTCAGTCCAAATGCAAGGTTAATTAAATAGGCATTTTTTCCCTACCTGCTCTGAACGCCTTGGGAGAAGAACCAAATGAAAGAACATTAAAGTTGGAGGATTAGTGGATTTAATGGAAGAAGCTTTGTGTTTAAAAGAGAATTAACAGAAAGGTTTTAGAAATGTAATAAAAGTAACTTATTGAAAATGTGATATATGATCTCCTAGACCAGTGGTTCTCAATCTTGGCTGCACATTGGAATCACCTGGGAATCTTTTTAAAATCCTGATTTCTGGGCCTCATCCTCTGGAAATTCTGTTTCTTTGTTACTAATGTTGTGGCCTCACCCGATAACAAGAAACAATTTCCGCAGGATGAGGCCCAGAAATCAGGATTTTAAAAGATTCCCAGGTGATTCTAATGTGCAGCCAAGGTTGAGAACCACTGTCCTAGAATGATGACCTGGCTTAAGTGTTTCCAGCAGGTGTTTTGAAGCAGTTACACAGCAGAGAAAGGCATGCAGTAGAATTAGTTCTGACAATAAGCTTGTTACTGTCACCTGATTTCCAGAAGCTTAGTTGGCTCTAAGCCAGCTGCTGGAGCCCTGCATGCAGGATGCTTCTGTTGGGCCAGTTCACAGAACGTCGGGCTGCTGTGACCAGAAGTGCTTTACACCTAAGAACTTCGTTGATCCCCGTCTTACTGTGACCTCACCCACAATGTTGTTGGTCCCCAGTAGTGGGTAGTGAAGTGATTTATATGCCTGAATTACAGTAAAGAGTTAACCACTCTTAGAAACTTCTATGTTTAACTTCCTCCAAAACGCTGCAGATTTATAAGTGTGTTTTTAATATTTCACAGGCTTTCTTGATCATGGATGGTGAAGATATACCAGATTTTTCAAGTTTAAAGGAGGAAATTGCTTATTGGAAGGAACTGTCCTTAAAATATAAACAAAGGTAATGTTGAAAAACATCCTAAAAATAGGGGAGGGCATTTGAAATGCACCATCTCTAGCATGTGCATTTTTTTTTAAACATAAAGCTAAAATTAAGAGTTTCATATTTCGGATTGGAATTCTAGAGCTTGTCATAACATTGCTTATATTTAAGTAGTACAAAAATGCCATATAAATCCTTATATTACTCAAGTTATTAAAATAGTAAGAAAACTTAGTGTCACTGATTTTTTTTCTGGTAGCTTACATCTTTTTATGCTCATTATTCTAATTGGCCATATTTGGCCTGCTGCATGTGCACTGCTGCCTCATCATTTTGGTCTTTTGGAGATTCTGATAGGCTGTCTGAGACTTCAGACAACAGACCTGAGTTCTCCTCAGTCACATACTACCAGTGTTGGAGCCAGAAAAGCTTTTGAGGGAGGGGAGAAGAGCTTCAGGTGTATGAGCATTTTATAAAATCTCAATGATTTTAATTAGTTGGGAGAATTTTTACGTAATCTTGTGAGCACCAAGGCTTGTCTTAAATTTCTTTTTAAAATGGAATTTTTCTAAAATAAATATACATTTTCGTACTTTGGTTAACAGTTTTCTAAGTTTTATTAAACCTTTATTGCTATTTCATTGCTATTGCTGAAGCTGGTTATGTTGTGCCAGTGGACATAAAAGGTGGGTATTGATGGCAGGGGTTATTTTCTTCTTTTTTAAAATACATTTTTATTGATTTCAGAGAGGAAGGGAGAGGGAGAGAGAGAGAGAAACATCATTGATGAGAGGGAATCATTGATTGGCTGCCTCCTGCACGCCCCCTATTGGGGACCAAGCCCACAATTAGGGCATGTGCCCTGACTGGAAATCAAACTGTGACCTCCTGGTTCCTAGATTGACGCTCAACCCCTGAGGCACATCAGCCAGGCTGTGGCAGAGGTTCCTTAATAGGCTGGGAAACCTGCAGACCCCTTCTCGAATGTTTTTAAATGCATAAAATTAAATAATAGAAGGAAACCAATTATATTGAAAAAAGGAAACCAATTATATTGAAAAACTTATCTAAATATTAAACTGATTTGCAATATAGTAATATGGACTTCTTTATTAATACACTAGAGGCCTGGTGCACAAAAATTCATGCACTCATGGGGCGTGTCCCTCAGCCCGGCCTGTGCCCACTTGCAGTCTGGGAGCCCTCAGGGGATGTCCAACTGATGGCGGGGAGAGGGCCTAAGCCGCAGTTGGACATCCTCAGCGCTGCCTTGGAGGTGGGAGAGGTTTCTGCCACTGCTGTTGCGTTTGCCAGCCATCAGCCCGGCTTGTGGTTGAGCAGTGCACCCTCTGTGGGAGTGCACTGACCACCAGGGGGCAACTGCACCCTGCCCCCCATTGTCCTGCCATCACTGGTCACCACTGCCCCCCAATTGCCATCCCCTCCTCTGCCCACTGGCACCCACCTTGGCTGGCCTGGCGCTGTCCGCTTGCCAGCCCCCGCCCCCTGCCAACCAGTTGTTCCATCGTCCGGTTAATTTGCATATTAGGCCTTTATTATCCTATATAATAATACTATACAATAAAGAGGGAATATGCAAATTGACCGTCACTCCGGTCAATTTGCACCCACAGCTGAGGCTAAGTTACCATAACGAGCCTTAAGGAGCAATCAGCAGGGACCTGAGGCTGCATGCCCACCCACCTCCTGCATGGGGCTTGACAGGGGACCTCAGGCCATGCCTTTCACCCGCAGGGCTTGACAGGAGACCTCAGGCTGCTCCCCCTGCCCTGGCACCAGGCCAGAGGAACTCAGGCTGCACCTTCTTCCCCGGTGCCAGGCCGGGAGACCTCAGGCCATGCCCCCTGCCCTGGCCCCAGGCTAGGGGACCTGAGGCTGTGCCCTCCCACCCAGCTGGACTTGATGGGGGCCCTCAAGGTGTGCCCTCCACCCTGGTGCTGGGCCAGGGGACCTGAGGCCATGCCCCCCACCCCAGCACCAGGCTAGGGGACCTCAGACTGTGCCCCCTGCCCTGGCGCCAGGCTGGGGGATCACAGGCCACTCCCTCCGCCCAGCAGGGCTTGATGGGGGACCTCAGGCTGTGTCCACCTGCCCTGGCACCCAGGGGACCTGAGGCTGCACCCCCTCACCTGGCAGGGCTTGACATGGTGGGACCGGCCAGGTCTGGATCTAGCCCAATGAAGGTGGGCCATCCAGGTTTGGGTCTCGAGCGATTTTGAGATGCACGTGGGTGGTTGAAGACTTGACTCTGGGTTCCATGGTGCACCCCAGACTCTGACAGGAGGAATATTTTCATATACGTTTTACTAATTTTCTTTAATCTCTGACACTTCTATTATAGAGAAAGGGCAAATAGCAATATTAAAATATTTCCTCTAATCCCCTTTTAATATGCACAAATTTCGTGCACTGGGCCACTAGTATAGGATTAAGTAAGGAAGAGCTAGCAGTGAGTGTATAAAATGTGAGTCCTTTAGGGCCTATAACTCATTTTCATTGAGTCTTGAATATAGAGTAAGAGATGTGTAAAACATTGCCTATTATTTAGTATATTTTATTATAGCATGGCATTGAGGCATAAATTCTTGAATTGGTATGTAATTGTCTTTAAGATGATCCTTATGGTTCCTACTAACTACAACTTATCTTTCCCACTTTGTTTTTTATTAGCTTCCAGGAAGCTCGGGATGAGCTAGTTGAATTTCAGGAAGGAAGCAGAGAATTAGAAGCAGAGTTGGAGGCACAATTAGTACAGGCTGAACAAAGAAATAGAGACTTGCAAGCTGATAACCAAAGACTGAAATATGAAGTGGAAGCATTAAAGGTAATTGTGGCAGTAGGAGCCTGGTGTTTAATGTACTAGGCTTTCTTAAAATGAAAAATGTATTTTTTAAGAGGAGTTTAAGAGCAGCTGGCAACAAAAAATATAAAAGGAGGATTAAAGTGAATTTTTGTCAAACTGCTTTCTTTCATTGAACTAAGGGAGAAGTGACTTAGAGTTTAGGAGTTCACTTAGAAAAAGTCTGTAGCCATCAGTGTTTTAGTGATCATGTTCCTAGATAAAATTTTGTAGTTCCTATAATTTTCAGAAGCTGCCTGATTGTTTTGATAAGGCACCTCATTTTGTGGCATTTAAAAATTATATTTGTATGAAATATACACATTTATTTCATTATTATTCATAGTCCCTTTAGTTTTAGAGTTTAGTTTGGATTTAAAAATTGCCTTCTGAAAAGGAATTTTCAGGAGTATAAGGTTTAGCTGCTTTTGCTGCTGTTTAACCACGTGCCTTAGCCAAATGCTTAGAGACTTTCTGTGTCTGGGGAGCAGGTGGGTTTGGGAGGGTGGGGGTGGGCAGGTAAGGGGTAGGGAATTTGAACTCTGTCAGTCTACTTCTTTGTGCTCACCTTGACTGCATGCAGCCCGAGAACCTAGAAGTTCCCCCACCATGTTTAGGGTTTTCATTATTTTACTGTTTTCAGAGAGACCATTATTAGATTTCTGAGAGGAGAATGGGTCACTATTTAAACCTTATAGGAGTTAAGTCACTTGGAATGAATGTGTGATTGTTTTAAATATTGTAAAATGGAGAAGGGGGTGCCATCAACTTGGACTGTGGGTGAATTCTTTGGATTTTCCCTCCTCTTTAACTTGGGTTGCATCTTTCATTAAAGAAAACTACATATTGATGACACATACTTTTTTTCCTGAACCCATGCCTTTAGGAGAAACTAGAACATCAATATGCACAGAGCTACAAGCAGGTCTCAATATTAGAAGATGATTTAAGTCAGACTCGAGCCATTAAGGAGCAGTTGCATAAGTATGTGAGAGAGCTGGAGCAGGCCAACGACGACCTAGAGCGAGCAAAAAGGTGAATGATGTGCATTTTGTTAGAACAACCAAAGTTGGCAATCAGTGAGTAAAATGGATGTCTTTAGGTTCAACCTATCACCTGGACCTTAGTCCCAGAACACTTCCTTTTGGTACTCATTGCATTGAAACTAACCAAAAATTCTTACCTTCCCAGATAATTCCCTTCTAAGCTTCCCCCCTCTTCTTTCATGTACTATTTATTGTTCCTGAGGCTTTTCATTAAAATACGTATCATTCATTCCTCTATCTTTCCCTCTCTTTCTCAATACCACCACACTTTTTGTAGGTCCTCACACCTTTTTTTTAAAAAAAAATCAGTTGTGTTTCTTTTTTTAAAAAAACTCAAATGTATTTCTTTTCTTTTTTTTAATTGATTTTAGAGAGGAAGGGAGAGGGAGAGAGATATAGAAACATCAACAATGAGAGAGAATCATTGATTGGCTGCCTCCTTGCACACCCCCTACTGGGGATTGAGCCTACAACCCGGGCATCTGCCCTTGGTCAGAATTGAATCCGGGACCCTTCAGTCCGCAGGCCGACACTCTATCCACTGAGCCCAACCAGCTAGGGTGATCCTCACATCTTAAACCTGAATTCTGCAGTTATTTTCTAGCTAACCTGTCTTTAAATTTTTACTCCTTTTTATTCCCTTCTGTTTTAATACCGACCGATGAATTTTCTCAAAATATTGTTTTAATTATGATTTTGCTGAATAATCTATAGTGCTATTACTATTGCCAGCTTTCATATATCTGTAAATTAGTTGTTTCTTAACCATTCCAAATTTAATTCCTCTTATTTTATTCTTATTACTTAATTACCTGCTGTTTCTTTCCTTAATAGTAAATGCCTGATATGATGCTAGAGTTGAGGATACAAAGATGAACTAGCTACTGCCCTTAGGTATAACAGGTGTGGACGTGTTGTATGATAAACTCTGTAGTAGGAAGAGTGTACAAGTCGTTCCAGAGCATAGAGCAGGGAGCAGCTGAGTTATCCTGGGGGAGTTGGGGAAGCAGAACATACCAGGAGAAATGGAAGTTAAGCAGGTGGAGAGAGAGAGATGCAGAGTCAGAGAGGCAGGAAAGTGTGTGAGGTATTAATATTTCACTTGGAAATATCTAGAGGCATGGCTGAACAACATGAGGCTGGAAGGTGGTTGAGACCAGGTTGTGAAGAACCTTGTGTGCAATGTTTGATGTCATTCTATAGGCAATGGGGGGCTTCTTTAATAATTTTTTAAACAAAGGAGTGCTATTTTAGACTCTGATTTCAGCCGATAATAACGAGGAATTGGAATAGAGAGGAGGAGATGTAAAGGCCTCTCATCACTACCATTTAGGAGTAATTCAGGTATTGGATAGAGTATTGAATGGGGGCAGAAGATTGAAGGAGAGCAAATGGAATTGAGAGGTATTTGGACAGTTAACAGAATATGATAAAATTGGACATTGCATTATGAGTTCTGATGAGGTTAGGGAATTTTATATCTAACAGGTAGCACATAGCAGGTAGTGGACACATAGTAGATACATGTTAATGTTTGTTAATTAAAGGAGTAAGATGAGAAATGCAGGAAGAAGAAAAGGATGGTAGGAAGAATGTGAATGGTGTGAGACCTGGGACTTCATGTTTTAAACACATTTTTAGTTTATTCTTACGTATTCTAAAACTACTGAAAAGTTTTCCTGAACTTAATTGTATTGTGTTTAAAATCCAGTGGGGAGAACTTTAAGGAATTTAGATGGGAATTTAAGAGAAAAGAATATATTTAATGGCCTTAAATGATAGCAGAAACTCTAAATGCCACCAGAGATCAGAGGGAGTGAGATCATTCTTTCAATTGGGCCAGGCTTTCTAGGTCAGGAAATGATATGAGATAAACTGACAGTTTCCTTTTGTGTTACCTATTTGCACATTATTTAATTCATGGATTCTATTTTTTTTTTTTTTTAGGGCAACAATAGTTTCACTGGAAGACTTTGAACAAAGGCTAAATCAGGCCATTGAGCGGAATGCATTTTTAGAAAGTGAACTTGATGAAAAGGAATCTTTATTGGTCTCTGTTCAGAGATTAAAGGATGAAGCAAGAGGTAAAATTTATAACTTAAATGAAATCTTGCTGTCCCTAAGCCAGAGTTCTAAGCTAGCTTCAGGATCAACTTGTTAAAGGCATACATTTATATACTTTATCAGACACTATGCTAAGACCTTTTAGTCTTAACCTACATCATCAACTCTAGGAGGTAGGTAGGTATTATTATCCCTCTGTTATAGATCATAAAACTGAGGCACAGAGAGTTTGCATTTGTCCAGTGTCTTATAACTTCTCAGTTGGGATTCAAACCATGGTCTGTTTTCCAAAGCCTTAATCACTACCACTGTGCATATGCTATTTGCTTAGTTCGGGTTTTTCTTTCTACCTAAATAATTTTGTTATGCGTATAATAACACTAGGGGCCTGGTGTACAAAATTTGTGCACCTGGCTGTGCCCTCCTGCAGTCTGGGACCCCTCGGGGGATGTCCACCTGCTGGCATGCCTGGCCAGCCTGGGTGAGGGGCTGGTGGCTGTTTGCAGGCTGGCCAAGTCCCCCAGTGGGGACCCTTACCCCATGGGGGTGTGGCCAGCCTGGGTGAGGGGCTGAGGGCTGTTTTCAGGTTGCCCACAGTCCCTTCAGGGTTCAGGTCCCTCCTGGGGTGCCTGGCCAGCCTGGGTGAGGGGCTGATGTCTCTTTGCAGTGAGGTTGACTGGAATTTACTTAACTTCTAAAGTTGAAACTTCGTTGCTTTAACCAGAGCCCAGCTTGGGTTGCCCCTGACAATCCAGGCTCCCAGCACTTCCTTGAGCCCAAGGCTGGAAGCAGGTCTCTGGGGTTTATTTATCTTCTATAATTGAAACTTTGTTGCCTTGAGCCGGCCTAGGCAAACAGGAACCTTAGTTCCTGCATCGCTGGGGCAAGCCTCCTGCTTGTTCCAGCTCCGTGGCTGCCGGCTGCCATCTTGGCTGGGTTAATTTGCGTATCATCGCTCTGATTGGCTGGTGGGTGTGGCTCGGCTGGTGGGCGTGGCTTAGGTGTAACAGAGTGAGGGTCAATTTGCATATTACTCTTTTATTAGATGTGTACATTGCTGTTTATATATTGTCTAATGAATATATATACTTTAAAATGCCTAATGAATATATATACTTTAAAATTCTCCTTCACTCCCCCCTCTTAAAAATATATTGTAATATGCAAAATATTACAAAGAAGAAAATAAAAATCAATGCCAACCCATTTATCTTGACATTAGTAGTTTGATGTGTTTCTTTCCAGTCTTTTCTATGAGTGTGTATGTGTGTGTGTGTGTGTTTATACATTTAGGACCACACAATGAATCAATAAATACATATGTATTTTCTTCTGTCCTACTCTTTTGTTACTCCTTAATATAGTGAATATAATTCATGCCATTAAAATATCTTTTAAAACAGGTTTTAATAATGTATAATGTTTATTGTATATATTTTATTTGATGGGTTCTTTATTTTTGGTGATTAATTTTTTGCTATAAATAGTGCTGTGAATAGGATTCTTGTACTTAATATTTAGGAATATCTTTGATAATTTCTTTGGGATAGATTCTTAAAAGTGGCAAAGGGTGTAAATGTTTTTAATGGTCATAAAGACACTGATAAATTACTTCTTAGATAATTGGTATGTTTATACCCCCTATGGCAGTGATTGAGAGTGTTCTTCTCACACTGTTAATTAGCATTGTGAATAGTAAAAATATATTAAAAATTATTTAAAAATCCATTGCAAAGTTGAAAGTTGATATCTCATTTTTAAACAATTTTTGTAATTCTTTATTTAAAACAAATACATTGTTATTGATTTCAGAGAGGAAGTGGGAGAGAGAGAGAGATAGAAACATCAATGATGAGAGAGAATCACTGATTGGCTGCCTTCTGTATGCCCCTTACTGGGGATTGAGCCCGCAACCAGAGCATGTGCCCTTGGCCAGAATCAAACCCAGGATCCTTCAGACTGCAGGCTGACACTTTGTCCACTGAACCAAACCAGCTAGGGCTTTGTAATTCTTTGATTACTACTTAAGAACATCTGAAGAACTTCTCATAATTTATATAATTATAAAATATTAACTCTTATTTATTTGTTTACTAGAGGCTCGATGCACAAAACTTGTGCAAGAGTAGGCCTTCCTTCCCCCGGCTGCCGGCACTGGCTTCCTTCTGGCACCCAGGACCCAGGCTTCCCTCTGGTCCCAGCTTCGTCTGGAATGATGTCTGGTCTAATCAGCATGTTACCTTTTTATTATTATAGATAATTGTGGTCAGAACACATAAAATTTACCATATATATATTTATTTTTAGCTTCACCCAAGGACATGTTCATTGATTTTTAGAGAAAGGGACAGAGTGGGAGAGAGAGAGAAAAACATTGATGTGCTGTCTCCCAAACTTGCCCTGACAGGAATCTAACCTGGAACGTAGACATGTGCCTTGACTGGGAATCGAACCCTGGACTTTTGGTGTATAGACAGATACTCCAGTCAACTGATTCACAATGGCCAGGGCTAAAATTTACCATCTTAACCATTTTTAATTATACAGTTCAGTAGTGTTAACTATATTCACATTGTTATGCAACAGATGGCTAGGATTTTTTTTATGTTGTAAAATTGAAATTATACCCATTGAACAACAACTAACCATTTTGCCTTTTCCCCAGCCCTTGGCAATCACATTTCTTCTTTCTGTTGCTAGCTATGAGTGTGACTGCGTTAGATACCTTATATAAGTGAAATCACACAGTGTTTGCTTTTTGTGATTGCTTTATTCCACTTTGCATAATATTCTAAAGGTTCATCCATGTTGTGGCATGTGATAAAATTTCTTTTTGTTGTAAGGCTGAATAATATTCCCTTGTATATATACCACGCTTTTTTATCCATTTATTTGTGGATAGACACTTGGGTTGCTTCCACCTCTTGGCTATTGTAAATAATGCCACGGTGAACATGGATGTACGAATGTGTCTTTGAGATCTTGGATATGTATCCCGAAGTGGGATGACTTTGTATCCTTTTTTTAGCATAAGCAATTATTCTGTAGGTCCGTTGTATAAATGGAAAAGAAGATGTTAATTTTGGGTTGAAAATTCAACTTCAAATGCAAGAAAAAAATTGCAACTATATTGACTACTTCCTTTCTAAAACAAAATATATCTTAGTGACAATGAACAGTAACAACCCATTTAAAATTATAAAAATGCACTTTATTGATTTTTGCAATGATCCCCAAACTACATCATCCCATATAATAAAGAACTAATATGCTCATTAGACAGAACAGCTGAACGACTTTCTGGACATCCTTCGGGTGAAGCCGAGGCTGCGAGGGGCTGCGAGGGCCAGCCTAGGCAGCCAGGGTTGCAAGGGCCAAGCCCCTTGCACGAATTTTGTGTATCAGTCCTCTAGTTTCAAAATAAAAGCAAATGAGTTGTGTCATATATATGTTTTTTTAATCCTTACCCGAGGACATGCTTAGAGAGAGGAAAGGAGAGAGAAAGAAAAAAACATCGATTGGTTGCCTGTTCTATTCCTTTTTTGCATATGGGCATAGATAACAGTTTTCTTAAGTTATAGCATTTTTTAATTCTTAAAGATCTTTTAACCCTGGCGCATTTGGTTAGTGTATTATCCCGATATGCCAAGGTTGTGGGTTTGATCCCCAGTCAAGACACATATAAGAATTGATGTTTCTCTCCTCTCTTTCTGTCTCTCTCTCTTTTCCCCCCCTCTACCCACCTCTTCTCCTCCATCTCCCTTTCTCATTTCATATTTCTCTAATAAAATTTTTAAAACATAAATAAGTATTATAAAAGAAAGGTCATTTAGACAGTAGGGTTGTCATGTTTATTCCCCTAGAAATAATTGTTAAAAAGGAAATTCATATTTGAGAAATAATAATTTAGGAAGAAAATTTTATTTCATTTTTGATGTGACTTTGATTTACATATTTGCTTTCTCTAGTGAGTATTACTACCTTTGCTATGTTTTACAGACTTAAGACAAGAACTAGCAGTTCGGGAAAGACAACAGGAAGTAACCAGAAAGTCGGCTCCCAGTTCTCCAACTCTAGATTGTGAAAAGATGGACTCTGCTGTCCAGGCGTCACTTTCTTTGCCAGCAACTCCTGTTGGCAAAGGAACAGAGAACAGTTTTCCTTCACCAAAAGGTTTGTAATGTCTTTTCTTTTGTTTCTTGCTATTCTTTTTTGTTGTTGTTGTTAATCTTTACCTGAGGATATTTTTTCCATTAGTTTTTTAGAGACAGTGGAAGGGAAGTGGGAGGGAGAGAGAGAGAGAGAGAGATGAGAGACACTGTTTAGTTGCCTCTCATTGGTTGCCTCCTGCTATGCTCAACTTGGGATCAGGGATTGAATCTGTAACTCAGGTATCCCCTTGATCGGGAATTGAACCTGTAACCCTTAGATGTGAGTATGATACTCATACCATTGAGCCACATGGGCTAGGTCTGCTTTTTGAAACTATGGTTGATTATCAACTTAGAGGATTTGCAGATGAAGCAGTAGTTGCTAAAGTGTAAGCAAAATTTCAGTGTAAATGTTGGTTAAATCTGTGTGAAGAAGAAGGAATTATTTTCCTAAGCCACTCAGCCATAGGAAACAATGAGAATGCTGGCTAGGTTTAAGACAAAAGCCACTTAATAAATTGAGATTTTGAAATGTTGGACAGGTTTTAAAGAAAGTTTATTTGTTTATAGCAGTAATATATGTTCATGCAGAAGATTTTAAAAACAGAAAGGAAAAAACACACCATCCGTAATCTTACTATTTAAAGTTAACCATTCTTAACACTTTTGATTTTTCTTACTGTGTATGTATGCTTGTTTGTGTTTGTGCCTACCTTGTTGCACACATTTTTTGGGGATCATATTTAAGTCCAGTTTTATTTCTTGCTTTTGCCACTTAACATATCATGGGTAGACTAGAAGTCTTTATGCTAACATTTGAGAATTATACATGGGGGATATAGAGACTCAAGGTACCAGACTCGAGTACCGTTGGCTTGGATAGGCATGTCCAGTCTATTACCTGCCTCTGTAGTTGCGTGCTCAATGTCATAAGTGACATTCAGAGTAACTATTGAGTATTCCTTTTGCCATCAGTCAGTGTGTTTTTTAGTCCTATAAGCAGAAAAGCCATTTAGTAGCCACTATAATAGAACCCTGAAGCTCTCAGTTCAGACTTAGTTTTTCCAGCTTGCAGATCATATTTCTGCTACTCCCACTCCCCTATGGAAGGATCTTCCTACCCCCCTTTTAAATTCAGAATTATATCTTTCATAGTGATATGGTAAGATTTTCTGTCTGGGCAATTAGTGTAGTAAGCTCTCTATATCTGTGCTGTCCAATACAGTAGCCACTAGCCACATGTGACTAAATTTAAATTTTTACTAATTTAATATGAATTAAAATTTAAAAATCAGTTTTTGGTTGCATTAGTCACATTCCAAGTTTTCAGTAGCCCTTGAATAGATAATTCATCTGTTCTTGAGTTGAAATTAGGTAAGGTATGTGAAAATGCTGAATAGTCAGAGGGTGTTACTAACTGTACTAGTATGTGTTGAGTGTCTTGCTGAGGGCATAGAGCCGGTAGTATGCAGTTTACAGCAGTCCTCAGAAGCTTTCACTGTTCATTTTTCAGAATGGTGCTTGTGTATTTGAGATCCTCAGAATTACTGACATTTGAAAATTAACAAAGGTTTGCTTTTACTCATTAGAATTACGCAGATAAATTCTGAAAACTTTTTATTAGAGTACTAATCAGAATAATCAGGAGCTGAAATCAAGGTAACACCCAGAGGGAGGCGTACATACTTTTAGAGCTCATTAGATTTCTCATGTGAGAACTTGGGGTAGTGGAGTGTCAATAGGACATAGAGCTTACTCTGGCACAGAATTAAGATAGGTCAACCCAAAGGCTTAATCTTGTCCAAATAGACACACTTTTAGATTGGAATTGACAGTGTAAACTCACCTAAAAGCTGCTGTCTACTGGATCACGGCAGTTTTGTGACAAGGAGATCAGCACAGACATACTAGTAGAGGCAGGAGGTTAGAGAAATCAGTGACAAGCTGAAGAACATCTCTGTGAAATGGTCTGTTATTTTTTTAAAGAAATATTTTTATTGATTTCAGAGAGGAAGGGGGAGAGAGATCAAAACATCAATTATGAGAGAGAACCATTGATCGGCTGCCTCCTGCACGCCCCTACTCGGGGGGGGGGGGGGTGGGTCGAGCCCACAACCTGGGCATGTGCCCTTGACTGGATTCAAACCCAGGACTCTTCAGTCTGCAGGCTGATGCTCTATTCACTGAGCCAAACCAGCTAGGGCTGAAATGGTCTGTTTTTAATTGCATTGTGTTGATACAATACCTGTTTTCAAAAAGCACTTAAAAACAGTTTATCATTAAAGCACAGATATAATACCTAAAGTACAAAATTTGAGGAGAACAGGGAAAGCTGATATTCAGAAATCCCTGCCAAGGAAAGTCTAGTAGTTTATATCGGTTGAGCACCTGTTATATGCCACACATTATTCTAGATTCTGGGAGTATAGTGGTGAATGAGACAAGTCCCTACCGTCAGTGAGATTGCATTCTGAAGGATAGGATGGTAAACAACAGCAGCAGCCGCAGAAGCATTTTACATGCCGATCAGCATTCTGAAAAACAAAAATAATAGTTAACATTTATTAAATACTACTGTGGTAGGCATTTTAAAAGCATGTTAACTAGTTTAAACTTTACAGCTCTATGAGGTAAGTTAATTATTAGCTTCTTTTGCATATGGGTAACTTACTCAAGGTCACACAGGTATCAAATGACGAGATGAATTTGTATCTAGCAGTTCCACTCAAGAGCTCTTAACCCTAATGCTATTTATGTCAAAAATAAATTGGAGAAATGTGCACAATTGGAAGCCTTTGCTGAAGGGCATGGAATAAGAGCATGAACAGCGTGCTCAACACTATGGCTCTGAATGGGAAGACTTAATTTTGTTATAGTATCTATTCTCCCCAAATCAATTAGTAATTTAAATTTTTAATAAGAGTCTTAGGATTTTTTTTTAAGTTGTCAAGTTGATTTTAAAGTTCCTGTAGAAGAGTCCTTGTGTAAGGACAGCCAAGAGCCCAGCCGGCGTGGCTCAGTCGCTGTGCCGAGTCCCGGCTGGGGCATGTGCTTGGGTTGTGGGCTCAGTCCCCAGGGTGGGGCCTCCAAGAGGCAGCTGATAGATGATTCTCTCTCATCATTGATGTTTCTGTCACTCTCTTCCTCTCCCTTCCTCTCTGAAATCAGTAAAAATATATTAAAAAAAAAAGAATAGCCAAGAAAAGTTTGAAATAGGTTATTAACAAGAAGAGGCTTTGCCCTTCAAGATACCAAAGTTTATTTTAATACTATAATAACTAAAGCAGCATCTTTCTCGTAGAGTGGACTAATAATCTAATGGAGCTTAAAATACATAGCTTTGTTATGGTTTTAGTACTATTTCAAGTGCTAAAACTATTTTAGTACTTTTTCACTAATTAGCTATCCATTTGGAGGGAAAAAATGTAAATATTTGATGAGTTAAATGATATAAGTGCAAAAAATTTTTTAGGAAACCATTAGGAGAAAATATGGGGAACATTTTTTATAATATTGAGGTGAGGGAGCCAAAGGCTTCCTTCCAAAACACACAACTTAAAAGGTAAATGTCACTCTGAGAAATACAACAAATAAGAGAAGGGATGAATGTCTGTAATTATTGTTCCCTTCAGATTGGTTAAAGGAAAGACAGCCTAGCAGGAAAAAAATGCAAAGGATAGGCAGACAATTTCCGGAAGAGATTCAAATGCCTAGTTATTAAGGAAATAAAAATTAAAACAAAATGGCTATCAAATTGACATAAAAAAGATGTCTGATATTGTTGACGACACCACCGTACACATTGCTGATATTGACATAACCTTTTAGTGAGCATTTTGGCAGTCAGTACCTGTTAAGGTGAAAAAAATGGGCATAGCATGTCCTCTGACCTAGCAGTTCTATTTTTAGGAATCTCTTCTTCTTCAGAAATACTCATCTGGATGTTTTAAGGATATTTGTCCTTTTAGCATTATTTGTAATGATGTGAAATTGGATGTAATCTAAGTACTCATCAATTGTACTGTTAAACATATTTATGGAATCTCCACTTTATCTGTAGTTTGGAATACTATATTGATTTTTTTACATTGAATGTATACTATTTTGCAATAACAACAAAACCCAAATTGTATATGTAATCACTCGTGTTTTATTTTTCTGTAGCTATACCAAACGGTTTTGGTACCAGTCCACTGACTCCTTCGGCTAGGATATCAGCACTAAACATTGTGGGGGATCTCTTACGGAAAGTAGGGGTAAGCATTCAATTATTTATCACGAGGTGTTTCAATTGCAAAGGTATTGAATTATTTCTGAATTTGAAGTCAGGGAAGAAAAAAGGATACCTTCCTGTAAAGGCTGTAATTAAGCTGAGAAGCAAAAGCTTCCAGTGATCCGCTGAGGCTGGTCCAGATAATCACCTCCAGGGCTTGGGCTTGCTGTTGTCTCTGCAGAAGGCCCAGTGTGCTGACCTAAGTTTCCACTGAGAATTCTGCATGTTCCCCATGCCTGTTTCTAAAGGACAATGGGTCCTCCATTTTTTTCTAAAATACTTCTTGCTGTATGTCCTTTTTTTATTTTTTTATTTTTATTAAGCTTTTTAAAATTTGATTTTTAGAGCGGTAAGAAGGAGAAACATCAATGTGAGAGCGAAACATTGATCAGCTGCCTCCTGCATGCCCCACCCTGGGGCATGTGCCCTGACTGGGACTTGAACTGTGACCTCCTGGTACATAGGTTGATGCTTAACCACTGAACCACACAGGCCAGGCGCTTATTCAGTTTTTTTACTCTGTATAATACTCTTTGACCTCATCAAGAGAGTAGTACTCTGGTTTTTTTATTATTTTTTTTAGCACACTCTTGCTTTAACTTTGTTCCTATTCATATGTGATCCCACAGATGGTTTACTCTGTGCTGTTGAGCATGGTGTTGGCCATGGAGGAGACCTGCAGTGTGGATCAGTCAAGGAATGGGACTGCTCCTTTCCTTCATCCAGATCACTGGAAATAATAATAGAATTGTGTGGATTTAAGCTTTTCTCATTTCCGTCAGTGACTTGAACCTCTCTTTTTAGTAATGTACCCCTGAAACTTCCCACTATCCACCACTCCTTTACTTATTTTTTGTGTGTCAGACATGTTCTGAAAAAAGTAGAAGTTGCATTATACTTTCTTTGAAGAAGAAATGGGAAGCCAAGATACAGGGGGCCCTATGTTTACCTTTTCTAGCTCAAGGAATTATTTTAACCATCAGATTCGCTCTAAACTCAATTTAAAGTTGCTATAAATAGTAATGTGCTTAACTCATTCATACATAGTTTTTCCTTACTTTTAAGATAACCATTTTTATCCAGTTTGTTGTAAGAGTTATGGTATTTACCTCTGTAACTTGTAATGTTTTATTTTTCTGTATCCTGACTAATCAATTTTAAGCGAAAAGATGAGTACTTTAACTCACATTCTCACAATTTTTATTGTTAGTGTTTTTTGTAATTTTAAATATAAAACCTTCATTTCTGAATGTATTAGATTATATTGCAACTCCTTATTGTGTGTGTGTGTGTGTGTGTACCTTCTTTTATTCCCCATTGGTTAGTTCTGAAGATTGAAAATAAGTCAGTAGCTTCTATAGTATCGTGCCCATGTGTGCTACTGTATAATCACAGAGGTCAGCTGACTCTTGGGTCATTTTATTCATACTGTTCAACAGATGGTTCAAGCATTTTGTTCTTGATCACTTGCTCAGAAATCTATCAGATTTTTTTGTATTGTGTGAAAGCTGACCTTGTATGCCTTTTCCTTTTTTCCTAGTCTTCCTAATTACCCTTCATTTTTGTAGACAGAAAAAAATGCACTCTGCAATATCTCATACTTTCCAGCTTCTTACCCTCACTCTTTGCTGAAAGCTCTGATATGCTTATAGAGCTGCCGCACCACCATCATCCTTGAATTTCTCTTCATTATATGTACTTGGATCAGCACTGTCTATTTCTGGACCCCAAATTGTCATCTTTCTTTGTTCTTGTTTATTTTGTTTTAGTACCATTAGTAAATTATTCAGAAATGGTGCATTAAAGTTGAACTTGGAGTCCTTGCATGGTTTACCTGTTTACCTGTCTTCCAAGATGCCATAAAACTTGGGTCTGCTTATCCGCCAGCTCCTGGCATGCTTCTATGAATATTCCTTTGTCCACTGACCAGAACTACTTGGAGGCCACATCCCCACGCTTGCATCCTCTTCCACTGAGGAATCAAGGCCATCTGATTTGAAGTTTTGCTTTCTTCTCTTCTTTTATTATTCTGTTACCTCTGTTTGTGGCTCTTTTTCCTTTTTATTTCATTTCCTTTTTATTTCAGTGGTAAAAGTATCATATTCGTGCGCCTGGCTAGTTTTGTCCCTCTATGCTTTGGATCCCATTCTTTCTAGCCTTGTCATCTTTATGTCTCCTGTGTCTTCAGCTTTTTACTTTGTATATGTTAATGTGTGTGTGTAATATTTATGTTAGATGTTATATACATACTTTTTTTAATCTTAGAAAGCAAAAATAAAGCAACTATTCTTTCTTTTTACCCTATATCTCTCTTTAGCCATTATTCTAATTCCTTTTACAGCCAAGCTTTTTGAAAGCATGTGTCCATTTATTGTTAACATTTTTTATTTGTTTTGTTTTTTGTTAATACCCGAGGATATTTTTTTCCATTAACTTTTAGAGAGAGAGAGTGGAAGGGAGGGGGAGACACACACAGAGAGAGAAACAATACGAGAGAGACACATCGATTAGTTGCCTCCCGCATGCTGAACCTGGGTGGGGATTGAGCCTACAACCGAGGTATGTGCCCTTGACTAGAATCGAACCCGCGTCCCTTTAGTCCAAGGACCTGTGCTCTAATCATGAGCAGAACTGGCTGGGGCTATTGTTGTTTTTGACTATATATTAGTACACACTTCCCCAGAAGTCCTCATCTCGGCTCTGTCCCTGCTCACACCACTGTAATTGCTCCTTGACAATCTCAGTGCTGTCAGCTAGAATGGATGCTGTTTTGTTCTGATTTTACTTGAAACATTCAAAACTACTTTTTTTTTTTGGAATGCCTTCTTTCCTCTGCTCCTTTGATGCAGTGTCCTATCTGCTTCCTGTCTTCCTTGCCCATTCCTCTTTGTCATTTGTTAGGTCTTAATCTGCCCACCCTTTCATTGTTGATTTTATTCAGAGCTCTGTCCTTAATTTCCTCATCTTATTCACAACTATGATTTTGTCTACTTCCTGGTGTATATATCTTCTAAATCTTGGTATCTAAACCACTTTGTTCACTTGAGTGCCAGACCCCAGTACTTGTATTTGGATGTCTCCCTGACGTCTCAGTATAGCTTGTGCCCCTGTGTGGTAGGTGCTTAGCATTTGAAGGAATGAATGAGTGTCTTGAACATAGGAGCTTAGTGGGTCTCAGTTTTTACCGTGTATGTGTACATTTAACGAGTTGCTGAAATAATGCTTATGTAAGGCTTATCCTACAAGGTTACTCCCTCTCTTCTGTTTGTTCTTATTTTCTAAGTCATTGTACTTTTGTTATAGGAAAGGAGAAGAGAAGACGTTTGTTTTCATTTCTACTTCTCAACAGCTTGTATTGATACTGTGGGGGGAGGATTTTTAAAGTGTGTGTGTTATCTGTGGGTTTAATTTACTTATGCATTCCTAATCCCTTAGTGTCATGGATAATAGGAATGGACTGTTTTTTTGCCCCCCCCCTTTTTTTTTGTCAGGGAGAGAGGTTTAAGTTGGTCAGAGTGTCTATGGAGAAGGGGGATTTGCTGATATCTGTGTGTGATGGAAATAGATGAGGAAGTCCTGTTCTCTTCATGTCGTCTGTTTGTAGAGCCTGGCAGGTGCTAGGTGCCAAGAAAGGCACCCGATTTAGAGGTAAATGCTCTAAAGGTCTGGTGTCATTTTCCGGTGAATTATTTAATTATAGACAAAGGGTATCAGACATTTACACTGTGTTCTAAGAAGAAATAGTCTTTAATGTCATGTGAAGTGTTGTAAATGCTCTTATCCATTTTAATGCATTAGAAATAACTAAACTGAAACGCTGTAGAAATAATTGGCTGCTTTAAAAAATTTTCATGATATTTTTGCATTCTTTATGCATTTGCTCCCAAAACAGCCGTCCTCCATACACATCCACCTCTAACTAGCCAGCTAACAAAACTCAGAAAGACAGTGGATGGGGTCAAGAGACCTGGGATCTGTCTTGGTCTGCCTGTGCCACATTTTTCTTATGTGAGTGAGGATATTTGTATCCTCAGTAACAGTGAGAGGAATAAGTAAAAGGTTCTGAGCTCATTAGAAAGGGAATCAGCATGAACATTTCCTTTGTCTGCTATAAAGGTGATTGATTCTGGCTTAAGTAGCCACCAAATATCAATGGAGAGAGTAAAGTTTGAGTCTCAAAATAGAAATGGTTTGAAATGGAGATTTTTATGTGCAGCTACTGTTTTGACAACCGGATCATTCCTTCTTTCTTTTGTAGGCTTTAGAATCCAAATTAGCAGCTTGCAGGAATTTTGCAAAGGACCAAGCATCACGAAAATCCTATATTTCAGGGAATGTTAACTGCGGGGTGATGAATAGCAACGGCACAAAGTTCTCTAGATCAGGGCATACGTCTTTCTTCGACAAAGGGTAAGTGTTGGAAGTTTTAAATAATTTCAAGTATTAAAGCTACACGTTATTAAGTGAACTTACTCAAGTTTTGAAAAGATAAACTCAGCTTGATAAATCTACCTGAAGCCTGTTAGCATTCGATCTTATGGGACATGAAATCTGTTGCTGCCCTCTAGTCCCCACGGGGTCTGTTGCTCTGGGAACCCTGACTCCAAGCATCTGTCCTGGAAGCAGACTCTTGGAAGGCAGCAGTGCTGGGCTCTGCCCGGGATATAGTCCTTGTTTTCAAGGCACTTACAGGCTCGTAGACTTTTCTGGCAAGTACAGAATGGAGCAAAAGTAGGTTTATAGTTGTTTGTATGGACAATAATAATAATAAAAACAAACTGTGTTTTGCATATTCACAACTGTAAACCTACTTTTTTGCCCCCCCCACCCCTGTGTTTGTTAAAGGTAGAAGAGAACACTAATTATGTACATATGCACTCTGCAACAAACATTCTGCCTGAAGATTTTAGGGAACTATAAAACCACTGGATCGAATATAGTTTAGGAGAGACAAATTTTGTATGATGTGAAGATGGTTTTTAGGGAATTGAGAAATTAAAAAAATTGTATTAGGATTGAAGCCATGATCCTTTTAAAAAAATTAATTTCAGAAAGGAAGCGGGGAGAGGGAGAGAGAGATAGAAACATCAGTGATGAGAGAGGATCATTGATTGGCTGCCTCCTGCATGCCCCCCCACTGGGGATTGAGCCTGCAACCAGGCATGTGCCCTTGATTGGAATCAAACCTAGGACCCTTTAATACGCAGGCCGATGCTCTATCCACTGAGCCAGACCAGCTAGGGTGTGATATATCTTTAATGCAAAAAAATTTCAATTTGGTGCAGAAGTACATAAAATAAAAAGCAAATGTTTTTTGTTTCACACCATTTTTACATCCTTACAGTTATTTCTAGGCATGTACACTCATATTTTATGTATCTTCTATAAGCTTTTAAGATTTATGGGATTATACTTCAAATATTCTTCAACATGCCTATCATGACTTAAATTGCCAGTATCTTTTCATGTCAGTACATACTGCTCTACCTCAACTTAAAAAAATAAAACATTGCATGGTTATACTCTTTTATGGGTATGCCTTAATTTAGGGAACTAGTTAAATAGTTAAGACCTGTGGTCTGGGGATGCTACCTAGGGGACCACGTTGCCCTGGGCAGCTGTTGCTAGAACGCCCGAGGCAGCCCGTCCCTTGGCACTGTCTCTGTTTTGAGTCGTAGAGGCTGCTCATTCTTGTCCTGTGAAAGCAACACAAATACAACTCTAGACATTCCCCCAATTTCTTAAAGGAGCTTGTATGTTCTGCTTTCCTGTGTAACTGGCATATTTCTGGAGAGCCTGATTCGGTACACAGCCCACTCTAAAAAGCTCCTGTTGTCCACCCTGTGGAGTGGAGGGCTCTGGTTTCTCTCTCTCCCATTAGAGATTCTTCCTTGAAGTATACATGCTTTGTTAAGGAGAAAATTCTAAAATACCAATATATCAATCAGAACTTTATTTGAACCATTGGGATTCCTCCGGGGGAGTATGTATAAAATTAATTTTCCTCAGGTCTAGGAGTTTCAGGCAACCTTGAGGAATGCTCATTTTCATACAATAATGATAAGTGGAATAAATGACATTAAATTGCCATTTACCCCAAACGATACAGGGATAGTATAGGGTGCCTAATTATTTTTTTCTGTAATCTGTAATTACCTCCTATAGAGTAGTTAATTAGTCTCAACCTGGACTCATGTGTCTTGCCTTGAGCACCTTATGTCGTGAGAATAGGCATGGACCAGAAATGGGTTGTTGGACAGATAGCTTTGCATGTAGAAAGTCCTTAGAACAGTCATGACGAAGGAGGAGTCACAGTTCAGGCTCACTGCTCTGGTCTTCGTTAGAGACTGGCTACCACGTGACCCCTGATGCAGAACAGTGATTGCCCATTCTTAGGTAGATGCGGAGGATTCAGGAGGAACCAGGAGTGGGCCTTGGGCAGTGTGTGAGCCCTGCCTCCCGCCCTCTGAGAAGCATCCTGAGTGCAATGCAGGCTTTATTCCTGCACTGCACCTGGAAATGTACTGCCCGATAGAAAGTTGCAGATGATATTTAGTTTTGGTTTAAATAGTACACATTTTTAACTATTATTTCTATTAAGAATTCAGTAGCTTTTGTGGGTTGGTTTTTCCTCAAGTGTTTAGTTTATATACGACAAGTAGGTTGCTTGTAACACTCAAATATTACCCTGTTGCTTGAGTTGCATTCGTCTAGTTGCCGTCTCCCTGTAGTTCTCTTTTGTGGGGTTTTGCTGTGTTCTTACCTCCTTGCTGCTTTACTTTGATTCTGGTTCCCTTCTGACCCACTTGGCTTTTTACCTCTGGCACTCCTTCCTGCAGACCTGTTGACTCGATAAAAACCAGGACAGCATTTACCAGCTGCGAGAGGAATGGGGGAAGTACCCTAACTCTGCTCCATGATGAAATGTCGGGTTAAAAGAAGAAATGCCAGTTCGTACAGACTGCAGCTTGCAGTTGCAGTGTGAGAAAAGCTCTTCACTTTGAAGTCTGGGCTCTAGGATGTGCCTGCTCTGCCTCACGCTCCTGGGCAGTGTCTGGAGCACCGGCACTGCCTTACCAGCCTCCTGGGCTCCTGGGGAGGTTAATCAAAGGCAGTTCGTGTGTGCGTGCGCATGTGTGCCAGGCGCAGTGAGGCCTTGCTACATAAAACAGTATACCTTATATTACATTTACCGGACTTGAGAGTATTCTGTAAGCTCTGGTTATTTGTGGGCTTCTTGGAATCAGGATTTTTATCGAGTCTGTGATCACCTCTGCAAGTTCCTAAAATATGGCTTGCTGGGCCTACTTCACACGTGTTGCTCTGCTTCTTCCAACCTCTAGGAGCCCTTAATATCACTCGGCTGAAAAGATACAAATTCTTGTGTAGTATAATCATTTGACTTCTCTCAAAAATATACTTTCTTCATAGCACTTATTTTGTTTCCTGTGTATCACTTACCCTAATTTCGTAAGCCAGTCAGATTTCTTTTGGGCTATGTGTAGGTAGGTGGGCATACACTAATTTTAGGGCACGGTATGAAAATAGTATTTGCATTACTGTTTAATGTTTTTTCCCTTTTTTTTTATTAGGCAAGAAAAAGTCATATTTCCCACGTTGTTCATGGGTAACTGAATTTGTTTGCTGTGCTATTTTTAATTCTTTTTCAATCATGGTGTGTGGTGGGAGACCCATTAACCAGCTGGTTTCACTAACTGCATGGGGCTGACTGCTTTAACCAACTTACAGCCCATAAGTGACCCTTCAAGTTCCTGTTTGGCTCGACTGTGTACCGTTACTGGTTCAGCTGTGCAAAGCAAAACCGACGAGTTGTAATGGTGCTGGGCCAGTTGTGAACAGCAGGCCCTCCATGTGCGGTCAGGTGCTGAGAGATGGTGCAGGACTCTGGAGTGGGGGTCGTGGGTAGCCGGCAGGCGCGGGACCGTATTTGAATGTCTTTGTGGGACTGGGTTCTTCCTGTTACCCAGGGTGTCTTGTTGTTTCAAAGCAGGCATTAATGATTGCAGAGCCTTGCTGGGGGAGACTCTCCCCTCCGCACTCACGCTGGTTTCCCAGAGTGCATTGGGATGATGGATGGAGTCGTGTAGAAGATCTGCCTTTCTCCTCAGCTTTCAGGAAGGGACGTTTCAGTGTGTAGAGCCTGGGGCAAGGTCTCGAGCTGGTTGAGCTCGCTGGCTCCCGTGGACCATCAACTAGGAAGACGGGTCTGGAGTGTGTCTGCTGCCTCCTGCATGAGCGCTGGCGCACCTCAGGCCTTTCTCTCCTGCCCTCTCGTGTCCTCCACCTTGCTGCTCTGATGGACTTAATGTCCATACTTCACCACCGTTGTGTTCCATTTACTGTCCTCCCGACTAGCTTATAAAGGTGCCCCTTTCACTTCTGTTGCCATTTTACAACTCACCTTAGTTTCTTTCCTCAGCTGGAGTCTCTATTGTTCAGACTCTTTAACTAGATTTTGGTGGTAAGGCCATGAAATTCCAAAGCTCCTGTAACCCTTTTCACGTAGATTATCCCCAGGATTTGTGGCTCTACCCCTGCTGCTCTTTCCGTTCATTTCTGTGCTGTCCACTAGGACATTTCCTTTCAACTCTTTTGCTGCTTCCTGAAACCAAATGTGAATATGGAGGTTTCTGTCCCCATTTCTCAGCTTTGCAGTTTCCTGAAGGTGCCTCGCCAGACACAATCCTACCTCTAGGGTCAGCTCTCTCCCTCTGGTCTTCTGCTTCTCACTTCTTGGTTCAAGAAAGAAGTGCTAAGTGAGGCCCTAAAAGATTGTTATTCTCTCTCATTCTCTCCAACTTGCAAATCATACTCTCCATTCCCATTCATACTGAGAAAGACCTAGTCTCTTGTCCTTCTGTGTGCTGGTCGCACTGCTTATATTTCCCAGGACACCTGGGTTTGGAGCACCAAAGTGGTTGCTCACTGAGGGCTGCCAGGTCTCCTCTGGCCGGGAGGCTGCCGGGAAAGGAGAATGGCCTGGACATCTGGAGGCAAGTTATGAGCCCTGCTTCCCCATGGATGGGCTCGCAGGTGAACGCAGGTGAATGGCTGGACCTTCTCCTGCTTGGGTTTTTGAGCAGTACAACAGTGGGGGTGGACCTTTATGTTCTTTAAAGACCCTTCTAGTGTGAAAATGCCAAATCTCAGTCCTAAGCCTGCACGTGCAGCCGTCCTTGTGGCTGCTGCTTTTGCACACCCCTGTGGAGCAGATGCCAGGTTCTTCCTGGCACCCGCAATGCTCCCTTTCTGCTGGTTTTGGGGGTGTCTGTAGCACAGCCTGGAGAATATGGTGTTCACCTGTTTAAAGCTGAGGTTTGTGAGGCCTGCCTGGTTCTCCTTGGGCTTTGAGGAGAAGCGGCATTGGTGCCTCTGGGACTAGTCAGACAAGTGACAGCTGGGCTTATGATGTGAGGGCTACAGTGGCATATAGGATGGGCCCTGCCCCCGCAGGAGGCACAGGCGTATAGCCTTGGGAGAGTAGGAGGGATGATTGTAAGTTCACATATGACGAGGCTCAAATATCAGGCCTCCTCTAGCCCTAAACAGAACACGGGATCCTGGGTCTGCGCCTCTGAGGTAGAAAAATGTACAGCAGGGAGAGATGACATTCAGAGCCCTGTGGCTTGTGTGGGTAGCTTGACTTCAGATTCAAAATTTGGACTCTGAGGTTCCTTCTTCAGGCATTAACTGTTTCTTCAGAGTAGCGAGGGGTCATTTTTCAAGTGTCTTTGCAGGCCTGTTTCTCTGAGGTTACACTCACCTCTTCAGTGTCGGTAGCACTTATCTTTGTGGGGAATGTGTGTGCATTTTTTGTAAGAACGAGTCTATACTCAACTCCCTAGACCCCTCTGACGAGTGGATGGCGGGGGGCACTGGTGGGCAAGTGTGGTGAGTGCAGCCTTTGGCAATTCGCTGTATTTCCCAAATTGCTAGTGGGACACTTTCCTAGGAAGTTTTCCAGGATGGAGAGGCTAAAGTGCTTCCTGAGAGGTTCCAGGCCTTGCACTCACCCCTCACTGCTTCCCGCTGCTGTGCTGCCACATGGGTGGGGCTGAGGTGGGCGCTCTGCATCCCTGGGCTCAGGTGCGCGGCCCTCCTGTAGACTCCTGTGCTGGGCTGGTTGCTCATGAGTCTGCAGAGAAGCCTCCCCAGCTGGCGTTTGCTTGTTTAACACGGTAAAAAAGTTACTTTTTCCCCTTCATTAAGATATTCATGCATATTGCAGGAGATTTTGAAAACAATAAAAAAGTATAAAGTAGTAAACAAAATTTACCCATAACCCAGAGGGAAGAAAAGTAACTATTGTTAATTTTTTTCTACAATATATATGATTTTATGTACATATATGTATGTGTGTATTTGTGTGGATGTATGTTTGTGTGAGTATCTCCACACATTCTAGAATTAGCTACACAGATAGTAATGCCTATCTATATAAGGGGCTATATGTCTAGAATCTAGAATATATATTACTTACACTTTTTCTTCACATCATTGAACATAGACAGTTTGGTAACCTTTTTCTATTCATCATTAATTACATTCTGAATATTTTTCCATGCTACTAAAGAACCGTGGAAATGGATTTAAAAATATTTTTATTGATTTCAGAGAGGAAGGGACAGAGAGAGCAATAGAAACATCAATGGTGAGAGAGAATCATTGATCAGCTCCTTCCTGCACGCCCCGTGCGGGGATCAAACTCGAAACCCGGGCATGTGCCCTGACTGGGAATCAAACCACGATCTCCTGGTCTATAGGTTGACACTCCACCACTGAGTCCTGCTGGTCGAGAGTGGGGAAATGGGTTTTCAGTGGTCGTTACTATTTTATCATTTAGTTGTGGCTGCAGTGTCCGGTGTGATGAGGCTGCCTATAGTCTCATTACCGTAGGACCACTGAGTTCTCAAGTCTAACCAGCTGCTGCTCGAGGCAGCCACTCTTCCCTGGGCCGTCGGGATTCTGCTGGGGGCCAGGAAGAGGGGTAGTTTTAGAGAGCAAGTGAATTTCTTGCTGTGTGCCAAGTGGTTTTAAATGACAGTCTCTCTTTTTCTTCCCTTTCCCTTCTCTGCTCTGTCACCCCCACAGGGCAGTAAACGGCTTTGACCCAGCTCCTCCTCCTCCTGGTCTGGGCTCCTCGCGCCCCTCGTCGGCACCAGGTATGCTGCCTCTCAGTGTGTGAGTGCCCAGCTTCCAAATGGGGGCTCCTGCCCTCCTCCAGCAACCCAGGACACCCACGCCTCACCCTCAGGTGCCTGGGCCCAGCCCGCGGCTCTGTCTGCCTCCCCAGGGCTGGCAGAGAGAGGGCAGGCTGCATGCAGTGGTGGCTGCTGGGTCCTGCCCAGCCCCAGGACTGCGCGATATCAATACTGGCTATTTTTCTCTTCTCGCCGTAGTGCCGTTGGTTTCACATGATTGCACTTTTGTGGGTCACAAAGTGATACATACATGTATTACTTGGTCACTGGATGCAGAAGTACCCATTCATCACACCTGCCTCATAGCCCCACCCTGCTGTACTGATAGGATTTAGTTGTATTTAGGACATTGCAAATCTTTTAGACGTTCTCTCCCAAATCAGGTCACCGTGTGCCCTCCTGAGCTCCCACCCAAGCACCTTTGTGCTCATAATCATGTGTTTGTCCCCAGCTCCACCCCACACAGCCTGGGCCTGTTGCTGGCAGACAGTCAGGAAGGACACCGAATTAGGGAACACAGTCTCATCACCCCAGGACCACTGAGTCCTCCAGTCTCATTACTGCACCTTCTGATTTTACTTGAGCTGTTAGCATTCCACAGCCCGGCCTCCAGAGCTGGGCCTCTGCGCTGTCTTCTCCTCCGTGTGCCTCAGGCGAGGGGTGGAGGTGGTGGCAGCCTCCTTGCCAGCTTTCTGGTCCTTCAGTTAAATGACACTTCACAGCTTTTTTGTTTTGTCTTCTGGGGGCCTCTCCAGTTGTGTTAGGAAGGACTGAGTGGCCTGATTCCGGGGGCTGGGGGTGCCAGCTCCCGGGGGGCAGACTGAGCCCAAGTGGTTGTCCCTGTGCATCCTTTGATTACTCTCATGCTGCATTACTGTTTACATTTGTTTTTGTACATAGGTTTGTAAACATTATTGCCCAAGATATTTGTAAATACCTTGGGCTTTGTAGCTTTTATTTATTCAGAACTCATACGGCATGTTAATGACTTATGATGGTGTCCTGCTCTGGGCAACTGTATAGAATCATCATGTGGTTAAAAAAAAAGAAAAAAAAAAGTACTTCCCTTCCAAAAAATCTTTTAATGTGGAAACAATAAATTTCACACAAAAAAGTATCAAGGTTGCTTTATTGGGTTCCCGCCATCCTGTGAGAGAGGGCTGGAGTTACAAAGCCAGGTTCAGATGTCACTTCTGCTCCGACATGGGACCTGTGGGTGGGCAAAGGCAGTTCAGGCAGCCTCCGGAGGGTCCGATGCACACGCAGGTGTGCGCAGGCCGGTCCTCGGAGCTGAGTCTCCGGGGGCAGCCTGAGATGGCCCTGCGCCTCATGCAAACCTGGAGGGAGGACCTGGACTTTGAGGGAGGCCACTCGCCAGGTCACAAGGTAACCACGATGGAGCCAGGAGCTGGTCCTTTGCTGTCATGATGTGGTGTCCGGGGAGTAGAGGTTACTCGGGCCTGGGCTTTTCTCCTTATCCCTCAGGCTGATGTTGGCAAGTGAGAGGAGGTGCCTGATGTTTGTAAGACAGAGGTGACTAGACTTGAGAAATGTACAGACATAGGGGTTGGTACGAATGTATCACATTCTGAACACTGCTTATAACAGAGCAAAACCAGGATAGTGTGTAGTTTTAAAACTAGGTAAGTGAAAAGTAAGGGAATACTAAACTTTAAGGAGGATACATTAAAAACTTCCTTCTGTCTGCTCATATGTGGGTAGGAATATCTTCTGTTAGTTGTTCCTGGAGGTTTTGCTGTAAGCTGCCTCCCGAGAGATGTTTCCAGGGCTCTTGCTGAGCCCAGCTGTGCTGGTGGAGCAGGCGAACAGAAAACTTCAAGCCTCTTTCTGATGGGCAGCAACTCGCAGCTTCTTTCCCCGTCATTGGAGCGATTGGATTAGACCAAAGGCTGAAACGTTTAGCCAGACCTTAGTTTATGCAGCGGCCCCAGATCTGACATAAAGAGCAAAGCTGCTCTGGTTAAAGCAGGGATGAGTTCTGGAGCCCTGAGTCGTCGTCCCTGGCTCCCCAGTGATTTCCTGGTTCCTGCTTAGCTGAGCACCCCTGGAATCATCTCATCCGGATGGTCTGTCAGCTGTTCAGTCAGATGGTGGCAGCGGAGGCCCTGGCTGCAGAGGCCCAGTGTCATCCCTGGACGTCATTTCTGCTTCGGGTCCAGGAGAGCAAGGGCCATGTGCGTGAAAGGGCAGCAGCACGCTGCTGGACTTACTTATCTCCAGTCCTTTCAAGAGCAGGCCCCCCTGCAGTTTTGTTTTTTTGTAGCCACAGCTGCCCTTGGCGTGTGACCCACGGGGAAGCTGCATGACTCCCTGGCCTGATTTTCAGCTGTTCGGGTGAGTTGGTTAGATGTTCAGCTAGAACATTTGCTGCGGCATGAAAGCTACCACATTCTGCCTGCCCTTCTAGCTACAGATTGCCTAGCAGCCCCCTGCCTCTAAACGGGTTCTCTTCCTGCCCCCTTTCCCCCCATGCCTAGGTCTTCCTGGCCCTCACTGAAACTTTTAGGAGTGATCCCTCCCCTGAGCTGGGTCCACGGGTGGCCTCCCTGCTTGGAGGGGTGAATTTTCCAGGTGGTGAGTCCTCTTGCCTCCAGAGGTTCTCTTACCAACCGGTCCCATCCCTCGCTCCTGAAATGCATGAGAGTGGGAGTGAGTGCTCCACTTCCTTTCAACCCAGAGTGGTAGGAACTGTGCCGACCAACTCTGCTGAGGTCTGAAGCCAAAGCTGGGCATCTGAGAGTTTAGTTAGGTATAAGCAGCCTGAGGAAGGGAAGGTGGGCCCGGAGTGTTAGTGACTGGCCTCAGCTCACACAGCTAGTTCATAGCAAAGCCAGGGTTGGACATGAGCTTGTTTTCTGCTGTGTTCTCCACTTCTCCAGACTCGAGGCCTCGTTGCCCTGACTCTGTCTTGTGACTCAGGAGGTGAGCTGCTGTGGATGCTGGGAAATGTGTGGGGCAGGCACAGCCTTTGCAGCAGGAGGAATCCTGTGCTTGAGTATTGACGGTGCTGCTCTCAGAAGCTGTTGCAGAAGGGCCATCAGCATCTCTGGGAGCCAAGGTGGGAGCGGTGCCTCTGGGGCAGGGGAGCTGTCGGGGTGGAGCCTCAGCTTTAGGGGGCATCTTACGAAAGCCACACCGTCCTGCCTGGCAGGCTGCTGGTGGGACTGAGCCCAGAAAGGGGATGGGCTGTTTGCCTGGATTAGAAGATGCTAGAGGAGCCTTTTCCTCCTTCCAGTATTTAGTTCAAGGATTTTTCTCTCTCTATTTGCCCCAAAGGTTGAAACAAATTGAGAAACACTAGCTTGGCCTTCAAAATTGAGATGTTATTCATTCTTAAAAATGGGAGTAGGGGAGGAGGCATCTTTGTAAATCTTCCTATGTCTTAAACATCTTATATGAAAATAGGTCCTATGGCTACTAAAAATAGGATCAATGGGAATACAGTTGCCTTTTTTAAATGTTAAGGAAAACCAATAATCAGGAGTAAATATTAGGTTAACAAACTCCCTTTATAAGATAGCACATGTGAAGAGGCACATGTGAGAACCGAGCAAAGCGTATAGTGCTGATTGGACCAGGTTGGTTTGTGCCATGTGGGTTATGGTTTGCAGTCATGGTTAGTTGCCTGTCAGCTCTAAGCCTTCACCAAGCGAAACGTGATGCAAACTGAATAGGAATTTAGCTTGTTTACTTTTGGGGAGTTTGTAATCAGGTGTCAAGTTGGACTAGCGCCCATTAAAATGCTGAGGTCCTGCCTGGTTGTGGTTGCTGGTGGAGGTGTGGAGGGTGCCGGGCAAGCAGGCCTGGCACAGCTCGGATAAACAGTCAGATGAGTGTCGTCCAAATGAGCTAGGGCCCTGTTGCCCCCTGTCGGTTCATGATGGAACTGAGAAACACTGTTTTTCTGGTTTAAAAAAGTTGTTATAACTAGGAAAAGGTGCAGCGAATCCCACTGTCATCTAGACTTTAGGGTAGGGGTCCTCAAACTTTTTAAACGGGGCCAGTTCACTGTCCCTCAGACCGTTGGAGGGCTGGACTGTAGTTTTAAAAAAACTCTGAACAAATTCCTAGCACACTGCACATATCTTATTTTAAGCAGGACAGGCAGCGGCGGCAAAAACACCCGCATGTGGCCCGCGGGCCATAGTTTGAGGATGCCTGCTTTAGGGCATACACCTCTACATTTTTGGTGTCACTAAATTACTTATTGTGAGTCTTGAGTTTTCCATAGGCTATAAAAGCTCTTTCTACTTTAGGGATAACATGTCATGGTAGTAAGAACAAGTAGAGTCAATCTCAGTGGTGGGGGTGGAAGTGTCTGATGGGGAATGGCCAGGACGGCTGTCAGCTGTGCAGGATTCCATGAGTGTGCAGACATGCTAGCAGCTAGCACGTGGGAACAGAAACCACCGACGGGAAACGGACACAAACTAAATAAACATATTAATTACAGCTTTAAAAAGTCAGACATGAAATTAAAAAGATGCAAACAGTTTACTAATTGAGGCTTCTAGTTTTTTTTGATAAAGTTGCCCAGATTCATTTTTTAAAAATTGAAGTAATGAGACTGATTTTCTTTCATTACCAATTGGCCTGAAGACTTGTGCTAAGGTCTGAGATTTGAGCGAGTAGCTCAAAGCAGAGGCCCCCTGTCTGCTGCGTGACCAGCGAGTGCATTTTAAAACGGATTCCCCTGGCTCCACGCCAGCGCCTGCCCCCGCCCCGCGCGGAGCGCACATTAGTTCACAGAATCTCAACCCCACCATTTAAGCACCTTATTTTGTGAGCCATTAAGAAAAATGTGCCAGTAGAACCATGAAAATGCTTATCATTTTGACTTTTTATATTTATTGAGAGTTCTTTTAGATTTTAGACAGGTTTTCATCACACCACACTTCATTCATATAGAAAAAGGGAACATTGTGAACCACTTCTGACGAGTTGTCCTTGCAGTTTTCCAAGCAGTGTTGCCCTCTGGGTCCTCGTGAGCACTGGTGATGCAGTGTTTCTGAAAAGATGTTCTGTTGATGGCTCCAGAATTTTCTTCAAGGCTGCTGGTATCCATTCTGCAGGATCTGATGCTTGGGGTTTATTGACCTTCCCTGACAACCACATCACAGTTGCCACCTGCGGGTGGCACTTGTGAGACACACGAGTTCACATGTGAGAACACGGGAGTCTTAGGCCTGTGCAGTATGGCTTTTTGCAGGAGGCAGTGCTCTGCTTGGATGCTTGTCGGACACGAGTTTAATAGATGCCACTTTACATCTTGATTGAGGCTTCAAGACATCCAGTCAGTGGGATGAAGTCCATTATTGGGGGCTACTTGGGAAAACAAAGACTTGTGTTGTAATGAGTCAAACATGGAAGTCTAGTCTTGGGAGGGGTTGAAAGGACACGGTCACATTCAGTGTGGGCACACATGTACGGGAATTAGTTAACATTGTCTTCGAAAGCTGGCATCCTGCCCATGTACCCTTATCGATAGTTTCACATTAGATTTCTGTCAATTGTATGAGACACGTCACAAGATTTGCTAGATTCCCAAACAGTATGAGGCTCCACTAGGGAGTGGGCCGCCCATCTGGTGCTGACAGCTGGCATAGGGTACAGCACTCTAGCAGGTGCTCAGAACTTGGTATGGTTGTGACTTCCCAATGACTAGAAACTGATGGTACATGAGACTCCCCTTGGGTCTCAGTCACAGGCTTCCCTCTCAGACCTGCCTGGAACTTTCTAGATCCCAGCCTGTGGCCTGTTCCGGTGTGGGCTTTCTAAGGGGGTGAGGATGAGACAGCAAGTGGTGGCTGACAGCTTTGAGCTCTTTCTTCTCCAGGCTTGACGCAGAGCATTGGTTTCAGGAGGTAGGGCCATGGGTCAGTCTTGCCCAGAGCCACAGGGAGGGCTGCCTGTGAGGACAAGCCACAACGTGGTCTATAGGTTCACACTTCATCTTAGCAGCGGTTTCCAGGTGTGGGAAAGGTGACTCAGTTACACCCTCAAGCCAGTCACACTAGGAATAGGTGTGCTATTCCTACTGACATGGGTTAAAATAATTCCCGGAGTGGATGCATTAAAAAAGGAAGCCTAGGATGTGGCAAGGGCAGACGGCATTTGTTAGCAAGAAGAGCTGCATGTTAAAACCCCCACCTCATCTCAAAAGGACAGGCTTTCCCAAATCTCGCCTGGTTTCTTCCTCATGAACCACTCTCCTGGGTGGCAGCTGGCCAGCAGCTTTAGTCTTTGACACAAAGCCCAGCTCCCATGAACTGTCTTCCTTGTGCTGTCAGTGCCGGACACAGGTTTTATGAACTACCTTTCCTGAGACTATGAAGTGGTGGCTTGTTTAGGAAGGAAAGGTTCCTATGGCTAGCATCTCTGGAGTCAGGGACTGGAGTCAGTCGTGGAGATTGAGTTTCTTCTGAGAGCTGAGTAGTTGGAAACACTGACTCTACACCAGTTAAGCCAGCCAGGTGGGAAGCACTCCTCCTTTTGGAGGAAAGCCAGCCTCTGAATTCCGTAAGCACCTGGACTAAACTAAGGTGGCTGAATGCCAGGGTGAGGACACACGAACCGTGGTAACTCACCTGTTTTCGCTCTTGGTAGTGACACGGGAGGAAAGGAGTCTGTCTGTCCATTTTTTACATTCCCTGCCAGGAAGCCTGGATATGTACCGTATGCCCCCAGGACCAGCCTGAACTAAGACTATTAGGGAATAATAAAGCCAGCATTTCCTACGTGATTTTGTGATCCCCTAGTTACTCCTTTCTCGCTCGTCCTGATTGACCCATACTGGTGAGGCTGCCCTTGGGTCTTATCACTGAATTCCCCCCTCCTCCCATTATTTTCAGTGTAAATACTGCTTGAGAATGCAGTCTGAACCTTTCTGGATCTCTTAAAATACTCCAGTTCAGCAAACAGCTCTATCAGCCGGTGACCGAAACCTTCCAACTGCTTCATCCTCAGCGCTTTTCTGTTAGCAAGGAGGTCGCCAGCCCAGGGCCCTTTCCTCCCCAATGCAGCTACATACAAAGGCCACTGGGCAGGATGTGAATTGTAACCAACTGCCCAGAGAACTAGCCTGTCACCTGGCACTTGGGAGCGCAGCATCTTCAGAAAAAGTGGGCCTTTTAAGTCTGTGGGACTCAGCTGCCAATCAGATCACAGATGGGAAATCGAGAACAGAAGGTAAGAAAACAGATTCCACATTCACATGATTATTCTCATTTATTGAGGTCTGTTTATTCTTAATGGGTGCTTTTTCCTCCAAGTAAATAGAGCAGGCGTAAATATCTATAATGAATAAATTTATTGTCTTACAAAAATCATTGTCTAGAAATATGGGAATACAGAAAAGATATTTGCAGTCAGGTATCTGGTGGTCAACAGCCAGTACAGTTCATAACGGGGTAAAATCAAAGGTTCCAAACCCACATGACAAGTTCTTCCTAACAGATGTTAAAGCTTTTAACCCAAAAGGTTTGTGTTTTCAAGCACATTGCAGAGGATCAGGGATTTGTACTTAACACTGATTCATTGTCACTGAATGTTTGTAATACCACTTTGACTAGAGAGGTACATGATATGAAGCACAGTCAAAACTTAATACATTAAATTGTTACAGAGGCAAATAATATATTTAACATTGTCTTAGTGCTGTAGTGTCTAAGGCACTTTCTGTAATGTCAGTTTGCTTACCTATCAACCAAAACCAGAATGTTCATTGTTCACTGTAACACTGTCCAGGGGGGAGGGGACGGGAAAATGAAAAGGGATTCACAGCCACTGGCATGTCAACATTCAGGCAGATGGCATCTGTTCTTGAGGGTTGGCAACCTCATCAACAACCTTGGAACAAGTCTTGGACACAAAAACCAATATTCCCATTTGGGCTCAAAGCAGCAGCTGAATTTGCAAGGTCAGCACAGGGGCCTGGCTGGCAAGGGAGGGCCTCCCACTGACTCCTGCTCAGGCGCCCACAGCTCTTGTTCCTGCAGCCAGGCGCACACTGGCAGAGCCAGGGGTTCAGGAGACCATCCGGGCGTCGACGTGATTGTTACCACTGGGGCTTCAGCGTCATGGCGGCTCCTATCTTTTCTATGCACAGACCAGCCCTGGCCAAGGACAGTGCACACGCAGAGATGAGGGGACACCACCAACTCGAGCGAGACGGGCATGGTAATCCCCAATGAATGCTGCTTCCCCAAGCCACCCCACCCTCCTAATCTTCCCAGAGACCCTTTCACAGTTTGCTCGCTGAAATAGTGTTGATCGTTATTTGAAGGAAATGAGATACAAGTGCAGTTTAGGTTCCACAATGTTCTAAGAACTGATGTGGCTGAGGAGTTGGGGGCCACATGAACACAGCTAAGTTACCTGTCTGTCTGACAGAGAGCATGCAGAGCGACCGAGCAACAACCACGGGGCTGCCCCAATACCCAGCGACTGGCAACAAGGGTCTGGAGTTAGTTTGAAAAAGGGTTCTCTTCTTAACATGTATTATAAAATGGTCTCTTGATGAATATATGGAAAATAGATGCAATGATGAGACAGTCTGTTTAATATGTGCATGTTCTGTGTATGTATATATATATAAAAAGGGGAGCAGTTGTACCTAAATCTGAAGCAGGATACAGTATGTGTAGGCCGGAAAGCCTTAAGACACAGTTGATCTTGCAGTAAGGAGCCCCGTGGCTTACCAGCTTCCTAATCTGCAGGAGGCCCGGGGCAGGCTGGTGCCAGGTGCGTTCCTTCGTGTCCCACTGTGTTGCCTCCACTGGCTTCCTGGGGCCCTACTCCGACTGGGGTGGCTGTGTCTCATTGACGTCACTGGTCTTACTTTCGGTGTCATCGTCTGACAGCTCCAGGGAAGCCCCTTCGATGTGCAGCTGGCGCCGGCCAGATCGGCTCGAAGAGAAGCTGATTGGGCCGCCTCTCCTGGCGAGAACAGGAAGTAGACATGTGGGTAAACATGTAAGGACATGTGGCAGGCAAGTTGTCCAGTCATCTGATGACTTCAAACTCCCACCCCTTCCTCAGGACACACCACCTGGGGTGTGACTGTCACCCGGCCTGACTGCCATCCCGGCCAGCACAGGCGTGCCCCGAGCAGGAGGCCCTCAGTGTACCTGATCCAGTTCGGCTGGCTGTGCTAGGAGCCGTCAGGCAATAGACGGCTTAAGGCAAAGCTCTGCTTGCTAACCAGGGGTATTTCCATAAAGGGCACATAGTGGAAGGGAGGGCGGGGGAGACACACAGAGAAACACTGATGTGAGAGAACAGCCTCCCACATAAGCCCCGGCTGGGCCAGGGATCAAACCTATAACCCAGGTATGTGCCCTTGACTGGGAATCGAACCTGCAACCCTTTGGTGCTTGAGGCAACGTTCTAACCACTGAGCAACGCCACCCAGGGCAGACAGTAAATATTTTACTTAGGCTTTGTGGGCCATGTCAGATCTCTGTTGCATGTTTTTTTTTTTTTTTTTTTTAACAATACTTTATAAATGTAAAAACCGTTCTTGGCTCACTGCTGGACAAAAGCAGGCACATCAGAGTTTGGCCATGGGCCAGCCTGTCAACTTCTGTGCTAGCCTGCTGCTCTGGGGGAGGAAGTTTAGTGCTCATGCTTGGGCCTCTCCCTGGTGGGGATGAGGATGGGGATGGGCTGATGGTGCCAGGTCATGTGAGGAGCCTCCTGTCCCGTTCTTCACTAGGGGCTGGACCTTTCCTCACCACGGATGTTGGAACATGGATGGATACGACCTGGCTCCCAGCTTTGTGTATCTGTGTGGTCCCCCTGTAAATGGGGGGTGTGGGCTAAAGGTCAGAAATCCCGAGTGGGTAAACCTAAGAGCAAGAACGAGTAACTCTACATGAAGTAAACCAGAAAAATCAAGCCCTAAGCCTAGAAATCCGCTGCTTTTGGGAGCTTTGGGGACAGACTCCATGAGACCCAGCGCCTCTCAGAGTCCCGCCTCGGTCACTCACCTCAGCCGGTTCTTCAGGGTGCTGACCTCGCGGCTCAGCCCCTCGTTGGCTTCAGTGGCATCATCCAGTTCCCGCTGGAGTTTACGCCGAGATGCATTGGCACGTGTAGCTTCTTCTTCTGCTTCCTCCAGCTGCCGTTTAAGCTGCTTCATCCTGGCATTGGCCTTCTCCATCTTGGGAAAGTTACATGAATCAAGTCAAACCAAACTGGTGAGTCCAGATACAGTCCCACTGCATCCTCAGTGCCCCGCCAGCCACGTGATTGTGTACTTACAAGGGGGGCTGGTCTCGGGCTTTCTGACCTGCCATTGTCAGCAAAGCCAGTGTCTACAGAGCAAACTACGTGAAAGGAAATCTCTAAAAACTTAAAACCCTATTTCCCCCCTGAGTTTTTAGCAGAAAATGAGTTTAGTATCTTCACATAAGATACTAAACCGGTGGGAGAGCCAGCAACGTGAGTCTCCAACCCCAGGAGAGGGTACACTCATGTTTATGCCTCCTTTCAGTATGGGTGTTTCAAGTTCAAAGCCTGACATGGAGACCTGACATGGTCACACTGGTGCAGGTGCAGCTCACGCCCACCCAGAACTGCCCCATGCTTTATGCTGAGGGCGGGGGTAAGAAGGGAAGGCTGGGGTGCCCGATGAGCAGAAGAAAAGGGAAGGGGGGTTGGGACCAAAGGCAGTGGAATCATCTCCGCCCACCTCAGCTACCTAGGCTGTTGTCTGTGCAGATCTGGCCGCAGTCTTACTAGATTCTCTTGATACTTAAAAAAAAAAGATGCCTGGATGCAGACAAGGAAAACCATTCAGATCCTGCATGCAGTACAGTTGTTTTCTCTCTGCTTCCTATCCTGCATCCACCCTCCTCCAGCCGACACAGTGACGGCCAACACTGCCTAGGGACTCCGCTAGGCATCTGAGATGCTGGGGAGGGAGACTGGCAGCGAGGCAGAAATCACTGCACTCATGAAGCATGCATCTCACAGAGGAAATTGGCCTCCCACTTCAAAGCCCTCAGTGTGCTCTCACCTGCCCCTCCTCCTGTGTGTCCCTAGCCCCCAGGAGTCCCTGGCAGGAACAGCACATGTGTTAAAATATTAGAATTTAAGAGTTTCAAATAGCATTTAAAAAGTATTTTTATTGATTTCAGAGAGGAAGGGAGAGGGGGAGAGAAACATCAGTGGTGAAGAGAATCACTGATTGGCTGCCTCCTGCACAGCCCCTACTGGGGATTGAACCAGCAACCTGGGCATGTGCCCTTGACCAGAATCAAACCCAGGACCCTTCAGTCCACAGTCCGACACTCTATCCACTGAGCCAGACTGGCCAGCATTTTCTTTTTTCAACTTTCTTTTATTTGTGAGAAAGAAACACTGACTTATTGTTCTACTTATTATGGACTCATCAGTTGTTTGTGTATGTGCCCTGACGAGATCAAGCTCACAACCTTGGTGTATCAGGATGATGCTCTAACCAACAGCTACCCAGCCACAGCCTCAAAGAGCATTTTCTCACTTTAGCCATCAAATGGTAACACGTGGCTCATTTGCATCCGTCTCCTTGTAAAGCATTTCTGAGGTGGAAGGCAGTTCACCCGGGCCCGCCTTCTCCCTTACCTGTTCTTTATACTGATCTGCATGTCGACGCTCGTCTTCAACCTGCATGAAGATTTCTTTCAGCTTCTTCTCCGTACGTCGGACCAGCTTGTTGGCTGCTGCTCGTTCCCTGTGAAGATGATCAACCATTAATTAGCCTTGGTTAATTCTTAACATGATTGTTCGAATTGAGGAAATAATTCTTAAAGTCCCTTTTCTCTGGAAGATGACAAATGTTGGAGTGTTTTCCAGGGCCTCTCTGATGAGAATAAATTATGATAATTCGGCCCAGAAATTTTTCCCTTCTGGTCATGAGGGGCCTTAATAATGTATTCTAATACTGACAGGTAGATAAAGCCTATTCCTTCACATGCAGGTATTGAGGGGTCTCCTAAGGATCAAATGTTACACGGAAGCTACCTGTCATACTGAGTGCAGACTTTTTGAAGGCAGAAACCTTGGTTGGTTATTCTGATCACCTAACTTCTTAGCCTGGAGACCAGAACAGAGACCCATTGTGATGCTCCGGACGATGGCAGCTAACATGGGGGAGGGGACCGCCCACACTCACCCTTTAGTTAGAAGGCAAATCACCATGTTTCTAGACAGGCCCACATTGTTTCTTAGGAAGGAGAGCGAGCTTATTGGGGGAACTCACTGACAACAGAGCGGGAGCTCGGAGGTGCACTATGCCCGCAGTGAAGGCGCCTGGGAACTGTGGGCCTCCTGAACCTGCGACTCTTCGTGTGTGTTTGTCCCATTAAAGCTCGTATGAGTCTGAGAAAGGCTACGTGTCTGGTCTTCTGAGTCGTGTCTGGTCTTCTGAGTCCTGAATTTTAGACTTTTGACCTTCCCCAACTAAGAGAAAAAGTCCTTTGTTCCTGGACATATGTTATACAAAAGTGGACCGTGATGGACCGTGATGGTGTTAGCTGAAAGGATGAGTCATGTTCGTTACAGCTAACGACTCACCCTGTGGTGTTATCTGAGCTCAGTGGAGTGGCAAGAGTGGTGAGGAAGCAGGGGTGCTGGGTGGGGAAGGGTGCTGGGCGATGCGCTTGCTCACAGGCCCTGCATCTCTGGGCTCCAAGCTCCCCAACAAGAGGGTGAATCTGAAGGTCTAAGAGCTTTGTAAATGGCTGCCCAAAGCTACACTGGGCAATTCCTCGTAAATTTCAGAATGGTTTCCTACAACAGAAGAGAAACTGTCAAGCAGTTCCTTCCTGTGGGTGAAGAGAAGCTTATATTTTTGTCAAAATGCATTTCTGCCAACAAATTATAACATTTTATGTGATGCCACTAACTTGGAAAATCAACTTTGGGCAGAGATGCAAACTATGGCACCTAGAAAATCCTGGGCACCGTCTGACCAGCTGAATCCTGGAGGCTAACACCATCTTCTCCCTCCCTCTCTCTCTCTCTCTCTCTCTCTCTGATGACATGTGTCCTTGCCACCTCCCCTGTCACAGGGACTCCCCCTAGGGCAAGTGCCTGGCTGCAGGCTGAATCTGACCCTGGCCAGCAGAGATGCAATACGTATTGGTTTATTGCATCAGAAACCTCTTACTTGGCCTCCTGCTCAAGCTGCTCCTCCAGCTGCCCAATCTTGGCTTCCAGGGCCGAGATGGTGGCCTTAAACTTGGACTTGACAGCACCCTCTAGCTCCTGCAGCTTGGCCTTCAGCTCCTTATTCTGCCGCTCCAGCTGCTGGCGCGCATTGTCGCTCTTCTGGGCAGCACTGCGCTCGGCCGCCAGCTCTGCATTCAGTGTGTCGACCTGGAGAGGAGAGATGGGTTAGGCACTCGTGCCAGATGGGCAGCATGGCTCCTCCCTGGTGACGGGCTGCCGCCTGAGCCACCTGGAGCGTGGTCTTGCGGAAGCGGTCGTTGAGCAGCTCCATGTTACTCTGCTCCTCCTCCAGCTCCTCCTCCAGCTGTGCGATTCGCGCCTCCAGGCGGCGCTTCTCATCCAGCAGAGCAGACCTGTGGGGCAAGGAGGCGGACAGCTCAACACCAGCTCCGTGCAGCATGGGCGCTCAGAGGGCCCCTCCTCCCACCTGGCTGCTACGACAGCACCACTCGGCTCTCCTCTCCCTGCACCCGTCCCGCATCTGCCAAGTCCTGCTGATCACACTTTCAAACACCTCTCACTTCTGTCCTCGCCTGCCCCCTCTAGGGCCCCTCACCTCGCACTTGGACCATGGGAGCCTCCCAGCTGCCGCTCCATCTGTTCTCCACAGCCAGCAGCTTTCAAAAGGCAAAAAGACCCTGCACTTCTACTTTAAACTCTACTGGTTGCCCAGTGCATTGAGATAAAATGCTAACAACTCCTCATGGCACGCTAGGAAGTTACCGTGATGAACCCGGAGATGGTAATTAAATAGAGAAAGCCACTTCCTAATTGGAAAAAAAGACCCTTTAATGAAAACTCATTCAGGAAAAGGTAAGTCCAAGGAATCTACTTGGCAAACCTAATGAATTAATGAATTTAAGAGTGAAGACTATTGCAAGGCCATGCAGATGCAGGTACTTCCTCCTCACCCGTGGGCATGACTGGCATAGTGGGACCTGCCTGGGGCGGGCAGCCGCGGTAGCAAAGCGGTCTGGAGGCTCAGCATCTCGTGCTCGTCTTTCCAGAGTTTGAACAGACGAGCAAACCAACTACTGACCCCCGTACGCCGGGCCCCGCCATGGCCCTCTCGGTGCAGCGGGCCCCCACTCATTTCCAGAGGCCTGCCCCTCCCACGGCTGCGGGCACTCACTTGCCAGAGGCGCTGTTGGCGATCTCGTCGGCCAGCTCGTCTCTCTCTTGCTCAGCGTGTCGGCGGGCTCGCTCTGACGAGGCAAGTTCCTAAGTGAAGTCAGACAGGATTTAAGCTCTGGCTGTTATTGTTTCGTCAAGTGTGAAATCTGATGAAGCCCGCAGGCTGCAGCCACCTCGCTCAGGCATCTGTGTGCCTGAAACTGCAATGAGATCCGAGGGACTAAACTGGCAGGTTTGCTGAGGGAATGCTTGGGTGCAGTGCAGGTCAGCCAGGTGCTGTGCTGTGTCCCCATCCGGACACAAAGCGCCCACAGAGGGAAGGCCTAGTCTCTAAGGGCGTGGCTGTCCCCGTGTCAGAGGCGGCTCCATTCCTGCCCTCCTGAGAGAGCTGGTGTTTCTTAATCATAACTGAGCGCAAGTTTTATGCAAACCCAGGACTATGCCCATTCACGGTCGTGAAGAATCTGTTGCACGTACAAGTAGTAGAGTGTGGAGGTCAAGCACACTAACCAGACAGACCAGAAAACACAGCGAGCAGCACAGCCGCCTGGGAAGGGTGGGGTGTGACCTCCGTGCTGCGCGGAGCCTCTTCCTTGAGGAGATGGGAGCCTGGCCGTCAGGCTCCTGGGCTCTGCAGGGCCTCAGAGAACTGGGCAGGGCACGGGGACGAGTGCCTGCTGCCCTCTGGAGGAAGAGCTGCCCGCTGGCAGCTTTCCCACACTTGCCTTGGGAAGCAGATCTTCCCCAGGCAGGTGCCCGTGTGCATTTCTCACCCACCTGGGTCAAGATCAAGGCCACAGTCTCAGAATCTGCGCCCTTATTTTATGGAGGAAACTGAGGCCCGTGTTGATGAAGGGCCTTGCCCAAAGCCTCCAGCTGCCCCTCCACATGGCGCTGGGTCTGGGGGAGCACATCGCAGGGTGCCCGTGAGCAGGGCTGCATAAAGAGCTCCTGTGCTCTGCACACACAGCTAGCAGTGGGGCAGGGCACGAGTCCAGGCTGTGACAGCAGCAGATGGGATGCAGGGCCGGAACCGAAGGCCTCTGCTGAACACTGTGGAAGCGCAGCTCTGCCATCTGGCCTCTACGGTCTAGTTTCCTGGGCCGAGAAGGGTTCCTTCCTGACCACGGGCTGGGTGTGCGACAGGCAGGGGAGGGGCCCCTGGGAGAAAGGGGAGGACCCGAGGGCCTGTAACCTAATGAGCAAAGGCGACTGAGGTAGGAAAAACAGAAACAGACGGAGGACAGGCTAGCTTTCCAGTCAGTCCCCTCCGCGAGGTAGTGAGCCCGTCTGAAGGTCTAAAAGGCCTGCGGCTTTGAAGACAGAGTGCTGGCCTGCAGGGCGTGGGACACTGAGGCCGCGCCAGGCGCTCGCCAGGACACAGGCTCCCAGAGCCCATGGCTTCTGGGGATGGCATCACTGGTCAACTACGTGATGACGTACACGGACCTTGCGTGCGGCTCAGTGACGAGCCCACGTGCTTTCTAAGCACACAGGGCCCTAGAGCTGCTCGACGCTCAGCGTTCTCTAACCACAAAACCAGAAATCAGTGAAGAAAGAATAAATGCCATATTTGGAAATTTAAACCGCACTTTTAAACTAGTCATAGGCTAGAGGAACCATCATAGAAATTAGAAAAATTTGGAATTTAAATGACAACAAATAGGATACCGTGAAAACAGCACCCTGAGGGGAATTTATAGCGTTCTATGAACATATCAGGCAAGAGGAAAGCTTGGAGATTATTGAGTGTCCAACTCAAGAAAAAAAAAATCCACAGGAAGTAACGGTACGAGCAAAAAGGAATGGAACAGGTACCAGGAAGGATTAGCCCGGGAGCTGGCTCTCAGCTAATCTCAGGATCTGCTCAGTGTTTACTTACGGATTTCCCTTTCCTTCTACTTTTCTGACACCTAGGGAGTGAGTGTCCTTTCTTTCTTGCAACCCCAACTCTGCATTTATTTGTTCTTGGTAACACTTGTTGGATTACAAGATGATTCACTTAGAAGTTCAACGAAACAAACCTCGTTTTAAGTATCACACATAGAACTTCTGTATAAAACAAGGCAATCTTCTATCACTGAGGTCAGAGTTCAGCTACGTGGTCCTGATGCTTGTCAGCACTAAGTACACATCACTCCTGTTTCTTACACAGGAGACAAGCCTGGGAAGTGCTTAAAAAGCTACTAGTCAGCTCCTCTGCCTTCAGCCAGGTAGAGGGATATATGGACAGCATCAAAATCTGACCACTTTACTGAACTGAAGCAACAAGATGGTCCAGTCACATAGTAAAAATGGACAGAAATTACACACGGCTCCGACAGAGATAGTTATCTGATCAGATAGTTATCTGATCTCAGAGAATTGCAAGGACAAATATTTGTTGAACAAATGGGTGAATAAGCAAACAAACCTCCTGCAACTGAAGGATTTCCGCTTCTAGACTCTTTAATTTCTTTTCACTTTCTTTGGATTGAGCAAAAATCTCATCCCGGGAGGCACGGGCTTCTTCTAATTCACGCTGGTAATCCTTCATCTGAGCCTAAAGACAAATAGGAAGCAGGTTTGGGGTAGTTTTCATTCTTTGTCTTTAAATATATATTTTTTCCAGATTATAAAATATACACTCATTAAAAATATAAGTATATAGAAATGACAAAGATATCACAAGAAAACATTCAGACCAATAGCCCTTGTGAGTATCTATATAAAAATCTTCAAATAGTATCCATCAACATATAAAAAAATCATACACCATGTACATTTATACACCACTATATCTCACCATCCAACTGAGACTTATACGAGCAATGCAAGGTTGGCTCGATAACAAAAAAGAATTAATATAACCATATAATCATCTCAAAATTCAGAAGTAGTACTTGACAAAATCTAACATGCTTTTTCATTATAAATATAAGCTGAATAGAAGGAAATTTCCTCAGCTTTGAGAAAGGGCATCTAGTTGTCCCAGAACCATTTGTTAAAAAGACTAGTCTTTCCCTCATTGAATTAATTCTATCCCATAGAATTATATGTCATGAAAAAGAAGGACAAAGATGGAGAAGTTACACTTCCAAATTTCAAAATTTACAAAGCTATAGCAATCAAGACTATAGTATTTGCATAAAGACAGACAGACACTGAGTGGCCAGATCATGACCAGCCAGATTATTATGACCACTCCATCAGTACTTCGTTGGGCTACCTTTTGCCTTCAATACTGCAGCCATTATTCTTGGCATTGACTCCATGAGATGTTGAAAGGTGATGCGAGGAACCTGACACCATGCCTGATGAATAGCACTGTCCAGTTCTGTGAGATTTGATGGTTGTGTAACCAGTGGCCTGATGGCTCTTTTAACTTCGTCCCACAAATGCTCAACTGGACTGAGTTAAGTTGCTTGTGGGGGCCATCTGAGCAAGGTTAAAGTCGTCTTTATGTTCTTGAAACCACTCCTGCACAATACGAGCACCGTGGCATGGCACATTGTCTTGTTGGAAGAAGCCATCTCCATTGGGATACTCCATCAACATGATAGGATGAACTTGATCAGCAACGATACTTCAGTATGTTGTGCTAGTCAGACATTTATAATGGTCTGGCCCTCTAGCAACTTCAGCGGGAAAATTATAGCTAATTTACCTATAAACATCAGGTGGTCATAATAATCAGGCCACTCAGTGTATAGATCAATGGAATAGAATTAAGTCATGGAGGGGAAAACTGACAGCTATTATCATACTTAATGTCAAAGACTTTCCCCCTAAAATCAGCAGCAAGACAGGGATATCTGACCTTGTCACTTCTGTTTAACATCGTAATGGAGAGTCTAATCAAAGCAGTTTGGCCCAGAAAGATACTCAAGACATCCAGATTGGAAAGGAAGAAATAAAACTAGATCTTGTATACAGAAAACCTTAAGGAATTCATTAAAAAAAAAACAAAACAAAAAAACAAACCACTGGAACAAATAAGTCCAGGAAGGTTGTAGAATACAGATCAATATACAAAAGTCAGTTTTATTTCTGTACACTAGTTTTAAACATTCCAAAAATTAAGAAAACTACTATACTTAAAATAGTATCAAAAAGAATAAAATATCAGGCACCAATTTAGCTAAAGAAGTATAAGGCCAATACACCAAAAACTATACACTATCATTGAAAAAGGTAAAGAACAGGTAATAAACGGAAAGACGGCCATGTTCATGGACTGGAAGACTTAGAAGATGGCAACACTCTCCAAACTGATCTATCGAGTTGACACAATATCAAAATCTGAGCTGCCTTTTTTCTTTCTCGCAGAAATTGAGAAGTTGATTCTAAAATTCATATTGATTTGCAAAAATCTGGGTAAATAATTTTGAAAAAGGACAAAGTTGGAGAAGTTACACTTTACAAAGTTACAGTAATCAAGACTATGTAGTATTTGCATAAGGACAGACACATAGATCAATGGAATAGAATTAATTCAATGAGGCAAAGAACAGTCTTTTAAACAGATGGTTCTGGGATAACCAGATACCCATATTCAAATGAACTGAGTTTACGTATAAAACCACGTAACAATAATTAACTCAAAATGAAGTTTAAAAAAGAGTAAGGTAGAACTCTCAGGAGAAAACATGACCTTGGATCAGGCAGTGGTTTCATAGATGTAATATTATCCAGGGATGACTTTTCCTTCTAAATTCTTCCCTAAGTAAGTGTATCTACACACATGTGCAGGATTATAAACTACACTGCCCTGAACAGAGTCTTCCTTTGCGCATGTGAGCCCTGCCGCCATTGCACGCACATCTCCATCATTGAAACGGCTGTCAGTCCACTGACATTACGGTTGTTTCCAGTTTTGCTATCAGAAACACCATTTCAGCTGTGACCTTGGTATATGGACATTTCTTCTCGTCTGTATATTTTATTAGAACAGATTCTCAAGATGTGGAATCACCAAGGTCAAAGGGATGGAGGTTCTCTAAAGCTTTTCATCACAACAAATATCCGCCAAGAAGTGCCCGCTTACAGGAGGGGCCGTCACACCCTGCCGCACCAGGTCACGGCAGAGACTACTGTCGTGTGACAGTGAAGCCACCTCGGCATTGGAGAAGCAGGAGTGAGGACTGAACCAGACTGAAAAGCTCACTAACACTCACGGCTACCAAGGCGGGGGGTCAACACCACCTTCTGCTCTGGTGG